>UXGC01000389.1:0-72195 GCA_900480045.1 Eurytoma adleriae
GTTCCCAAGCGGTCACCCATCCAAGTACTAACCGCGCCCAATGTTGCTTAACTTTGGTGATCGGACGAGAACCAGTGATTTCAACGTGGTATGAACGTTAACGTAAGTATAATCTTGTATATTTCTGATATAGTAACACTTGTTTCAAAAAGCAGAAATCGTTTTCTTAATAATGTTAAAAATACATATACTGCAATTTTTTAGATTTTTTAAACAAACTTTTATAGCGTTAAAAATATAATAAGAATCTGCAGATTCATTTAAAAGTAAATAGTGAATTAAATAGAGAAAAAAAATATTTAGTTTTTCTTCCTTGATTCATTCACTAATTATATTTTAATTAGACTGAATTGGAGCATCTGCATTATATTTTTGCGCACAAAGTTTAAGTACTATAAGCACGTGTATTATAGTGCACTACGCTACCTACTCTGTGAACGTAATGTCGAAAGGATCGAATGCGCCTGCGCAGATGACTATAAAAATTCGTCCACGTAGCAAAATACAGTTCTCTGTCTTTCTCCCACTCGTTTTACTATACGAATCTCTGCGTAAGATGACGTATGATTTTATCAATGGAAGGTTGGCATCAATGACCAAGTTACATTCGCCTTTTAAATTTCCTCGAATCGGCACAACAAAACTTTTAGAAATGCAATGAAAAATACTTTTTTTTTCATTGCTCTTTAAACGATTTACCTTTAATATTTATTTTTACATTATTTGCAATAACCAGTTGCTGTTTTAAGTCATTACAACAGTTCGTTCAGTTGAAAATATTAAAAATAATAAGCGTGAAAAATGTATATGAAGTGTAGTGCTTCCAAAAGTTTATTCACAACTAAAAGTCATACTAGAAGTGCTTAATAATTTAAGAAGATTTCCCAATTCTCAGTGTACCTCATATTAGTTATGCAGACCACATAAAACAATTAAAAACCCATGAGAACCATTAGCAGATTCCGAAAGAACTCCAAATGCAGCACCAAGCCTCACATGTCATTAGCGCACCATCTCCGTCGAAGTGCAACGCTCGGTCACCACGTAATCCACCTCGGACCTCGTGGCAGCCTGCCTCGGCCGCTCGTGACGTAGGCCAGTGTCCGCTCGGCGCCGACTCGCCGCCAACTTCGCAGTTACCGCTCGCGCCGTGCACCGAGAGAGACGGCGCTATCCCGAGCCCCGCGAGCGCGACGAGGACGGCGCTAGCGGCGCGCCACTTTAGGCCCCGCGACTGATCGCAGCGGCGTGAGCGCGCAAGTAGGCCTCGAGCAGAGCGGAGTAGCCAGCCAGCGAGGCACGCGTTTCCACCGCAGACCGACACACACTCGACACCCCGTCCCTCAGCCCTCGTAGCCGTCGCCCGGGACCCGGACAACGAGCCTCGCCGCGCGCCGACTACACCACTAGGGCGCCCACAAACCACCAGCCACCATGAAGAACCTCCTGCTGCTGCTGCTCGTCGCGCTACCGGCTGTTATCCTGACCACGAGTCCAGGTGAGCGCGTCCCAGATGTCGCGGGGACCCCGGCGCGGGGTGATACCTCGGGGATTAGTGACGTGGCCGGGTTCGAGCCTTTCACGGGGAACTCGGGGGATATGCAATGTGGAACGATTTTCGCGGAGGAATAGCTGATTGCATAGTGACACGTGAGCGCGATTCCTGGGAGCTTGATGTATGAAATGTCGGTGATATCTCGGTTTTTCCGAGGTCGGGAGATGATCCGAGCGCGGGATTAAGCATTGGAGTGAAAAAAGGTGCGAAAGATCGAGGTTTTTTGAGTATAAATTCGGAGATTGGGAAAGGTGCAAGTTGCTCCGAATTCGCACATTTCGGAGCAATTTTCTTTTGGCTTGCGAGCCTTGCGGATTCTTGGGGCTTTGTTTATTTATAGCTGTGATTGCTGCTGCATCGAACAGGTCGAATTTAAGTTAAGGAAATTGGGTGAAATTCTAAGGAGATATAGCCACTTGCTGCATTGACATATTGTTACAGAAAAACAAAAGAAAAATGAGAATTATGAAAGAAATGTTACTAGTAAGTGTGTAATGAAAATACTAATTGAAGTTTTATTTAATTTTTTAGGAAACGGACCATTTGCTTATGCTCAGGAAGATGATAATGATGACATTGTTGATGTCGAAGGAGAAGAGAGCAATGTGGTTGCGGATGAAGAGCCTGAGGAATTGTCATCAACTGCTTCTAAAGAAATAGATACAACAATTCTATTTACAGAACCAATTCATAATCCTTTGTCTACCCTTGGTGAGTACAATTTTTTAAATAATTTAATATTTATATTGAAATTGTCACAAAAAGTATTTCAATTTTAAATAAAAATTCATTGAAATGAATTTAAATTAAAATAGAAGCTTAATTAACTCTATTTATATTTTCTTTACAGAATTACCTGCTGGAAAGCCTGTTGAATTTTTGATTGGCTTCACCAACAAGGGTGAGGTTGACTACATCGTAGAAACTATCAATACTTCTTTCCGTTACCCAATGGATTTCAGCTTTTACATCCAGAACTTTTCAACTATTGCTTACAATAAAGTTGTAAAACCCAACCATGAGGCTACATTAGCTTACTCCTTTGTACCATCTGAATCTTTCGCTGGACGACCATTTGGACTTAACATCAATTTGAATTACAGAGATATTGTACGTAACTTTTAATTAATTATTTAAATTATTCATTTATTAATTACTATTACTAAAACTCTAGTTATTAATGTCTATATAGAGTTTATCTTATACTTCATGAAAAAATAATTTTTTATTTACTCATGTTAGGGTGGTGTCTCTTACCATGAAGCTGTATTCAATGAAACTGTCCAAATCATTGAATTAGATGAAGGTCTCGATGGAGAAACTGTTTTCTTGTACATTTTCTTGGCTGCCTGTGTAATCTTGACTCTTGTTGGAGGACAGCAGCTCCTTTCTTCCTTTGGAAGAAAGTCCCGTTCTTCATCTCGCAAAGCTACTGTTGAAGTAGGAACATCGAATCCTAACAATGTTGACTATGATTGGATTCCTAAAGAAACTTTGAACATGCTTAGTAAGTATATTACAGTTATAATAAAATGTTAAAACTCACTGTGCATGGAATTATAAATTAAAGCAATTAATTTTTTTTATAGACAAATCTCCAAGAACTCCAAAACAGAGCCCAAGGCAAAGGAAAGCCAAGAGATCAGTTGGCTCAGATGACTGAATTTATTTGTAATAATTTATGTGGTTAATTTAATACGTCGAGAAGATGATGGAACGTACAAGAAGACGTAATTTATAATAAACCGATACATTTTTACTCAAGCGCAATATGAAATATTTGCCATTCACAGAAGAGTGTTGAAGTGTTTTTTGATCAACTTATGCGACAACGTGCGTTAATTGTGAACAAACTTTTTCACTTAGGTAATGTGAAGAAATACTATTAAATATTAAAGTACAACGTTTATGGAGTTTTTAATTGATAAATAAAATTTTTTACAAATACTCTTAAATGGATGTTTGCCATTGTGATAAATCTTACAATAATAGCGGAGCAAAAGACTTAACTTTGCTTAAACAAAGTCTTCAATGTGCGCCACTAATATCTTGTTTATATATTAATCAAAAGGGTATTTGAAAAAGGGATAATCAGCAGCTTTACAATTAATTCTACATTCCACTTAAAAAGCACAATACAAGGAAGTTTTCTTATCATTAGTTATCTTGATTTCATTTATATTTAATACAGAATCTATATGTAAATATTTTGAGTGCTGAGTGAAAGTTCATTGAGAATATTTTGTTGAATAAATATTATAAGGATTTGTAAAAAAAGTTTATTCTTTCATAATAAATAAAGTGTTTTTATAAACTTAAAAATTAAGTAGTCGTTATATTATTTATTCAATCATTTCTTTAAACATTACGCTATAAGGAACGCGATACTTCTGACATTGAATTTGAAAAAAAGGTAAGTTTGCGAAAAAAATGCCATATCAGCAGTGGTGGCGTGGCATAATAAGCATATTGTCTACGTGGCCGGCAAAGTACTTTCTCTTTCGAAATACTCTCCAAGACACCACTTGCCCTAACATCTGACTTGCCAGAAACTCAAATATTTCTTACGGTCAATATCAGTCATGATTAAAATGTGATAAGATTAACTATAGAAACGAAAGGGAAATGATGCTATATTTAAAAAAATATATATTCTATTATTTAGATACGCTTTCTTAAAACCTTTGCAACTCTTTTTTAAATAAATAGAATTTGTTTAAATATAGTGACAGTATACGTACCCTGTCATAATTGACCGTGAAATATTTGCATTGAGAATATTAAAAAAAAATTAACAATCCCTAGAAAAAAAATTAAATATTTGTATTGATACTTGCAGTAGTCATACATTAAATTCTGTCATTCATTAAACTTTCACAAAAAAATTGAAAATAAAATTCTCCCGATACGGTCAGGTTTAATAATTTCTCCCCAGCACTGACGGTCACTGATATTTAATGACTGTCATTTTTGATAAAACCTAACCTCTCCAAATAGTTATCACTGCTGCCGCAGGTGGCGCTAAATTCCTTCACCTCAACTTTGATTTTCCGGCCAGCTGCCTTTTCTGTAACGCGAGTTTACGCGGCTGGACGCAGTCCGTAAAATCGGAAGACATCAGCGGTTTTCCGTTATTTGTTAAGTAAAAAACCTGCCAAAATGCCTCCTAAATTCGATCCCTCGGAAGTCAAGAAAGGTATTTTTGCTTCATAGTGCTTAATTTATGTTTTATGTGATTTCAAAGTGTCACGTGTACTACTTGGTTATTTTTCCATTTTTACAGTGTACTTGAGGTGTGTTGGTGGTGAAGTAGGAGCTACTTCATCTCTTGCCCCCAAAATTGGTCCCCTTGGTCTGGTGAGTGTTAAAATACTAATTTTTCTCAAAATTACATAGTTACCAGAGTCTATCGAATCAGAGTTGATGCATTAAATTCATAAGTTATTTTGATAGATATGTTTTATAGTAAAATTACTTAAAAAGTGTAATCAAGCAATGAGAAATTAATGAACTAATTTTTTTTTAGTCTCCCAAAAAAGTTGGTGATGACATTGCCAAAGCAACCAGTGACTGGAAGGGTCTGAAGATCACCGTCCAGCTGACCATTCAAAACAGACAGGCCACGATATCTGTTGTGCCGTCAGCTGCGTCTCTGATCATCAAAGCTCTGAAGGAGCCCCCTAGGGATCGCAAGAAGGTTAAGAACATTAAGCACAGTGGAAACTTGTCATTTGATGAAATCCTCACAATTGCCCGATCCATGAGGCCAAGGTCGATGTCCCGGGAACTCAAGGGAACCGTCAAAGAAATTCTTGGTACCTGCCAATCTGTTGGATGCACAATCGAAGGCAGACCACCACACGATCTCATTGATGAAATCAACGATGGAGAGATGGAAGTGCCAGAAGAGTAAATGGTGGGTATAGAGTCCTTTGCTCACTCTTTTAATTGTTATAAAATTAAACTTAAACTTAAATCTTAAATCTTGTCTTGTGAATATAAGCTCTATCAGGAAATAAATAACTTTTTTATAATTCATTACATCAAATTAAGCCTAGATTTTTGTTATTCAGATTTCATCAGTACAATATACTCAATTTTTAAAAATATAATTTAATTTCACTTTAATATTTCACTTTTTTTTATTTCAACATTAATAAAAATATATTTTGATGAAGTTTTTATTCTCAAAACAATTGAAAGCGAGAGCTATGGACTCTTGGTAGGGGTTGGCATCCCATCCACCTGATTGGTTCCAATCCATTATTGGTCCAACAGGCATTATAGCCACTGGGGAGAAAACCCCAATAAAAAATCATTTTATTTTAAGTTGATTTTGCTTCATTTAATTCTAACTAAACAAAATAAATGTAGTAAAAACTTAAAACTCTTTGGGTATTGATGTTAAAGAATTTTAATAACTAGTATTTTTTATCATTTCAGATTTTTTACAACGTTGGCAATAAAAAACAGTAAAACCAATTTATATTTGTAATTATTATATTACCTTATTTATCCTTTCCACTGCATGAGTACAATTCAATTAATTGAAAATTTACAAGAATCCTTGTTTAAGTGAGAGTAACTTTTTATTTTAATACAAAATGCAGTTTACTATGTACAATTAATTGTTTTGTTTCAATTTATTTGATTAAAAAATAAAACAAATTTTTAGATTTGTAAAGAATAAATATATATAGAACAAATCTATTACGTAAAATCATAACAATTTCACTATGTGATTAGATTGAAGTTGATTTTGAAATTAATGTTAAATTTTTTTTAATCATTCATAATTTAATAACAATCTATTTATTATTTATTATTTGGAAGAATTACTTCTTTGGTGTTGCATCTGATGGTGGTACTGTTGCTGGTACAGGTTGTCTGAAGTTTGGGAATTGTTCCCATGGTGCAGATAAATCAAATTTCCTATATTCTTGAGTTAATTCAAGAGGTTCCGCAACCACTCGCTTTTTCTCATCATCATACCGTACCTATAATATTGATTGTAAATTAAATATCCTTTTCAGAATAATTTCTTCTATACATGTTTTCTTAAATCCAGGCTGTCTATAAACAATAAATTAATAAAAAAATTTTAAATTTACCTCAATATATCCAGTAAGTGGGAAATCTTTTCTCATAGGATGTCCTTCAAATCCATAATCAGTTAAGATTCTCCTTAAATCTGGATGATTGGTGAAATATATTCCAAACATATCCCACACTTCACGTTCATACCAGTCAGCTGCTTTATGTACAGGATAAATAGAATCAACTGGCGTTAATTCATCAGTGTAACTTTTAACACGAATTCGAGTGGCAAAACGGACAGAAAGAAGATTATAAACCAGCTGTAAAATTAAAATTTGAATATTTAATAATTTTATATTAGTGACAGCCACAACTATGAAATAAAAAATTACTTCAAATCTATGTGGTCTGCTTGGTACATCGAGAGCTGTCATATCTGACAAGTTTGTAAACTGACAATTATGATGGTCTTTCAAAAAACTGATAGTTGGTACAATTCCTTCAGGTGAAATACAAATTTCCAGTTCATCACCAGCTGCTATTTGTACTCTTTCTATATATTTTGGTATACATTCAGCTACATAACTACCAAAATCTTTCAATCGGTCCACTTTTTGCATATCAATTTTCCTTACAGTTGCTGCAAAATACAATTATATTATCATTTTTAATTGTCTTCTATAAATGAATCTGTAAATATTTCTATATTTCAAAAATATATTCCACTGTTGTCTTATATTGACATTTGAATCAACAACACTTTACTTCTATTTAACTGTGATTTTTATGAACACAGAAAGATTTACTTGTAATAATAATTAGCGCTATTAATAGACAAAAACTTACGCTGATCCTTTGAAGGTTCTTGCTGCTTTTCGCCTGAATTTCTCAAAACATAGCAAGCAGAAATATAACCTAAAAATTTCCAAATAATCGTTGTTACATAATAAACAACGAAAGAAACCACAAAAAATCCACACTACTCACGTTTCGGCTGGGGATTCACTCGTGTTAGCGACCTAATCGACGAGAACGCATTTTTCAATGCAAAAGCCATTTTAGTCGGTGAAATTGAAACTCCGATGGAAAATCGTCAAGAGAAGACGAAAATTCCATCAACATTCAGTGGGCGCTGCGGTCGTAAAAAAGGAGCAAAAGGACCTCCTGTGCGCATGCGCGTCTATTCGAACTCTTTGCGCGCCACTGGGACTGCCTTTGTGTGTGTCGAATTTTCGTCAAGCGTAATGTTGTGCGTGCCTTTTGCGATAAAGATTTTAGCCTGTTTACTCTGACTCCGAGCTCGAAAAGACACTCCACCGCACAGTTTGAGACAGGCGCTCGACGATCGAACTAGAATATTGCGAAAGTTCACTCTGATTCGAGCAAAAGGATAGTGCGAAAGACCGACGGCTCGTCATAACCTCTATCTTTTTTTACTTTTTTGTGCGGACGGAATCGTTGCGATTGAAACGATTTGGATTAATAATAAGGAGAAGCATTTGTTATGTGACGATGCAATAAGGTGATGCAGTGAGGGATGTAATATATTTTTAATATTTAACGATGACTCGAAGAGGAATTACTTTGAAACAAGAAAACTGCAATCACTAAAAATGTATCAGGACCTGGTCCAGGCTTATTGTCATTAGAGAGAACAAGTGAGTACCTAGACTAAATTAGATCAAGAAATCTTGAATTGAGTGTTGATTTATGAATTTGGTGTTCAGTTATTTTTAAAAATGTTTCTATTCCGATTTCGCATTATAAAAAATGTGTTAAATAATTTATTGTTCATCAATTGTTAAAAATGACGAATTTGTAAGGTTAGAAATTATGCGTATACGCAATAGTACGTATATATAACATCTAGATCTACAAAAAAAAACATTACGTTCTAGTTTGTAATGATGACATTCTCGAATTATTCAGATGCATAGAGTATCAACAAAATTAGTGTTAGTGTGAAAGATTTGTACGAGCATTTTTTAACAAATCAGTAGTAACAGACATCTTCATAAGTAACTTGTTTCTGTGCAATAACATATACGTAACAGTAAAATGGAAAACACAATAGATCTATATTCATGTTTTTACGATTACATTCGTTTCAATAAAAAAGGTATGCATATAAAAATGCCGATATTAAGATTAAAATGATAATGAAAAATGAATAAAATTTGAATTCAATGGGACCTCGTCGCGGACCGGCAGCATTTCATTTCTTACCGCGAATGGTAAAGTTAGGAAAAGTAAACGATCACCCCTGTGAAAAAATTGCAGTTTACTTTACGAGATTCTTCGTCTTTCAGGAATCTCTATGAGAGCTGGCCGGGATCGGCCGACATGTCGCCGCTCGCGTTTACCATCAATGGTAAGTTTTGCCTTACTGCACATCATATAGGTATCACGTGGAGTTTATATACCCCTTGCGTACGCTCGCGCGGCCTTTCATTCATAACACCGCTCGGTGCCTGCAGTTGCTATCTGCAAGATGTCGCCCCCTACCCGTTCATTTAATTATCAGCGCGATATTATCCTTGATTCCCTAATCGTCGATTTGCAAAGTGATGTAGCCGGAACAAACATCGTTAATTAACTTATTCTACGTAGGCTGTTGTAATCATATTCGCGGTATTAAGTATTATTAAGTACGATATTTAGAATTATTTATTTTTGTGCATATTTCTTCATTAAAAAAATAAATTAATATTTCTAGGTATTTTATTTTGATATCCACTAATCAGCTATTAAAAAATTGAATATTTGTATCACTTTTGTAATAAAACTAATTATCTTCATTTGTTAAATAATGGTTTTAATACAGGTAGTAATAGTAGTATTCGAAACATATTATGATTAAATATCATTAAGATAACGCTTATTTAAAATTAACACTTTCTAGCTTATTTTTATAAATGATTACACGTGTTTCACCGGATAGAAAACTAATCTACTTATATATAGTAGATTTTATATCGCTAAACGTAATCTTCTTTTTCGTTGTTTATTATTATGTTAGTTTTTATGGGCACATGAGATAATTAAAATCTTGAAAAGATGTATAAACTAATTAAAAATTGATATAACAAATTGTGTATACGCTAAATTTTTGAGAATATTTTTTAATGAAATTTCATAAATGTTTGGAAGGCAGATGCATTTCACAAAGGGTAGTTAACGAAGTTAAAAGTAGTGTATATAATCCAATTTTATCTTTTTCGGTATTTTGCTAGAAATAGAAAAAAAGCGCTAACCATCGAAAATCGTTGTAGAATCCGATTTCGACTATTTTTTAATAATTCATACCTCCAGATCGTATAAAAATAAAGAAAATTCATTAAATTGTACGAATTAAATTGTCACCCCTCCTCCATTAATAAAGTAATAAAAAACGACGAGTAAGAACTCCAATAGAGAGTGTAACACTCGAAACGAGGCAAACCACCTCACGAAACAAAAGTCGTCGAAGCACGGAGATCGCGGCTCGGCCAGTTGACGCGGCGAGTGCGCGTCCCGCGGCGCCCGGGGTGTTAGCGAACGCGGGGATCGTCTATCTTTAGCGACTTTCGTCTACCTCGAACTAATACCTATCTTTAACTACCTCAAATCGAGCCGTGAAATTATTGTCTCTCACGGTGCAGGGCCGGCAGCGCGCGGCTCGCTCGCTCGGCGCCGCGGCGTTTTCGAAACACTTAAAGCTCCGGGGTACTCCTTAACTAAGTTTAAACTTCGTTTTGGTTTACTTTATTTTCGCCTCCGTGCGCCGCGGCTCTCGCTCTCTCTCTCTCTCTCTCTCTCTCTTTCCCCGTCCCTCCCTCCCTCTCTTTCTCCGGTCTCCCTGGCCGCCGCGCCTCACCCCCTCGCGCGGGCGCGCGACGCCTTTCGAATTCTGCAGTGGTCGTAATTCAACCGGCCGGGAGATTTCCAGTATCGCGAAGAAATGAGGGCCACTTATGCGATCCGCCTTGAGGAGGTAGTCGTTACAGCTTTGGGATTCTCATCCCCCTTACTCCCTTTTTTTTCACTTTCTTTAAAAAGATTCTCACCCTTAAGTTAATAAAAAGTTCGTGGAGACGATTTAAGTTTGGATTTGGATTTTTAAAATGCGATGTCTTACTCGTTCCGACCTGCATCTACTTAGCCCCTGTTTAAGGTAATAGGAATCGGGAGAATAACTTCTGGTGTTTATAGTTAAATCATTTTGAATTACTAACGAGCGTTAAATTTATTGTCTCTCTTTTAAAAGATCATTTTCTTTGAAATGTTCGTTAATGTGTTTTAATAAGTTTCGAAGCTCGTAATGTACATCGCAAATGAGTTTGCTCATTTTCAATTTTAAAAGGGGATATCAATCATTTATGTATACATGTGCGATACTGCAAGAAGAAGTGTAATCATTCATCACATGCAGAAGGAGATTAATTCATTTTCATCTTTTTTAGAGACGATAGTCTCCCTGTTTTCTTGAATAGAGAAACAACACTTGTAATTGGCATGACAAATAGAAACGAGACTAAAAGAAAAGATTTATACACCGCAATATTTATTTATTCGTTTTCCCTTTTTTCAGCAATACAAAAGAATCGCAATAGTATTTCTTTCAATTTTATTACAAGCTACACTTTTTACTTTATATCCATCAGTATTTCCAATTTCAAAAAATACCAAAAGAAAATTTCAATTAATTCTCGAATAAAAAAGGCGTTCTCTTTGAGAAAGCAAAATATTAATGAAACAAAAATATTCAGAGCTTTCATTCAAAGAAATAAAATCCGTTTTCGTACGAAAAACAGAAAAAAATCCCTCGCCCTTTCAAGATAGCAATAAACAAAATCTCCCGGGTCCATAAATCATTTCCGCGTGTACGGAATCGAAAAGCCCACCGGCCAAAAAGAAACTCGGGAAAGACAGCAGCGCAACTAATCCAAAAAAGAGCTCAAACTAAAAACTGCGAAAACTGCGGATGTAAAAAAAAGACAAGAAACACGACGGTGCGCAGGGTGAGGAGGGGGTGGGGGCGACGGGGAGGGGGTTGGGCGAGTAATGGTCAGAGAGAAAGAGAGAGAGTCGCTTGAGCGCTGCAGCCCGCAAGAAGAAAGGCATTAGTCTGTCGAGGCGTGCAAGAGCGAGCGACGTTTGGCGGCGCGTGCATGCACGTATATACACGTAGGGCGCGCGGGTGGCCTTGGTGGGTGTGCGTCGGCGTTTTCGCGCGAGGAAGCATGTGTAGCAGCGCGCTCGCGTTTAGGCGCGGCACGTCACTCTTTTACTCTCTTCGGGCTTCTGCCCGCCTCTCCACCCCCCCGTCGGTGTTTCGGGGGGGTACAACGCGGCGTCCTGTCTCCGACCACCGGCAGCCGTCCGTATATACGCGTACGTGTACCCCCCGAGTCACCCCCTCCCCCGCCACCCCCCGGCGCGCATGTTGCACACTGGCCAGGTATATAAATGCGAGTCGGTTGGGCGCGCGAGAGGGTGGATTGGTGTTAGGTAACCCGGTCGATATATCAGGGCTCCGCTGCAGCTGTCTGTCAGGCAAGCTAAACTATATATCGCCCCGGTGTCCGTATTTCTCTCTCCCTCTCTCTCGCTCACCCGGGCGCTCTTGCTCGCGCTCGCTCTAACGTGCTAGACGACGACGACGAAGCCGGGGCCCGAACGAAGAAAAAACTGCTCTCGCTGCTTCTGGGTAATTTTTCATCGTTGCAGAACGGACGACAGAGGCGCGCTGCTCCGTTCGAGAGAGAAGCTCGGGGGTAGGAGGGAGCGAGAGCGTGCACACGGCTAGTCGCAGCCGAGCCGCTCCCCCTCCCATTGCACCCTCCACACCCCCTTTTTTCCAACCCCCGTCGGTTACCTCCACCCCCTCGCGCCCCTCTCGCGCGCCCGCCTCCCCACCGCCCCCCGCGCCGAGCCCCGCATCTTTTTCATCTCTTCCTCTTTCCTCTCTTCTTTTCGCCCTTCGTCCTCTTCCTCCTCCTGCTCCTCCTCCTCCTCTTACGGAGGCGCTGCCGGCGCGGTGCGCGACGCGAAAAACGTCCGCCCACCTAAGTTGGTGTCTGTGCGCGCGCGCTGCAGGTCTCTCCAGGTAGAAAGAATGCGCGCGCGCCCCCCTCCCCCGGGTGGGAGCGAGAAAGAGAGGAAGAGGTGGCCGCTACTGCATAGGCGCCCTACCCCCCTACTACTTTCTCGCGGCGGCGGTGGCGTGGTGTTCGTGCGCGACGGCGGGTGCCACCCCTCCCGGGTTCGACGCGGTGTGTACGCACACACCCCCCGGGGCTCGTGGGCCCACCCTCCTTTCGCCCCCGCGGCCCACCCCCCGCGCCTTACACGCGGGCGTCGCGGGAAAAACTCCGGCGTCCGGAAAAGAAGAGAGAAAGAGCGGTGGGGAGGATCGATTTTTACTGGGGCAACCTCAACTCCCGAGCCCCCCTCGCGCGCGTCCGGCCACCCCTTTGAGCTCCTCCTGACACCCCGCATGGTTCCGCCGCCGAACGCGACTGACGGAGAGGCGAGAGACCGGGGGGCGCGGAGGAGGGAGAGAGAGGTGTAGTCACCTCTCTCCGCGCTGCCGTCGCATGCACCCTCTTGCATCGCTCTTTTACCCAATCCCCTTTTTACCCCTCGGCGCGTTTGTCTGAGCTAGCCGCCCGCTAGGACCCGTCCGCTCTCGCCTGCTCTCTCTCGCTCCCGCGCCATCGTCCTCGCGCGCCGCTGGAAAATAACGGGCCGGGGAGAGGACCACCTTGCATTTTTATGCCTCGACGTTAATTCTCGCGAAAGACAGAATTCAAGCGCCGGGGGGAAAAATTCCGGTGGAAAAATTCAAAAGTGCCGCCCGCACCCCCGGCGCCGGGGAGGCTTTTTTCAACTCTCGCGCTCGCGCGTAGCGGGGGGCGGGTGGGTTAATCGGAAATTCCTCCGTTCTCCAATCCGAAGCTTCGATTAGACTCCTCGATATTCAGATCCGAGGCTCAGTGAGACGCGCGAGCTTATGCCCTCCCCCCGCGCGTCTGTATGCGCGCACGCCACCCCCCGGGCCCCCTCCACCTAAAAACTGGTCATCGCGTATAGAGCGCAACCCTTCCCTCTCGCTTTTTCTCCCGCCGAGGCCTCTCCTCCTCCTACTCTTTTTCTCTGCGAGCGCGGCTCGCCGTGCAGGTTCTCACACTCCACAGAGTTTCTCTCACGTGTACACTAGGAGCTTTCACGCGGACACCCCCTCGCCTCCACCCCCTTTTTTCCACTGGCCGTTCTTTCGCCTCTTGTCCGTTTTCTCTCGTATTCGTCCGCCCCTCTCCTCCTCTCCTCTCTCTCTCCATCCTCCGCACCCTCTCTCTCGATCTTTGGCTATCTCGCCACCCCCCCGGCGCACCCACACGCGCGTCCGCTTTTTTTCGTCCGCTTGTCTTTTTCTCCCCCGCTTCCTTTCTCTCTATCTCTCTCCTGCGCGCGCGAGTACGCCGGATAGGCGCGCAAATGCGGGCGTGTGTTTGCAGGGGGGTTCGGCGCGCGCCCTCGAAAATATTCGCATGGAGAACGTTTTTCGCGGAAAAAAGTTTCCCGCGAGCCAGGCGCCTCCACCTCTTTCTCTGCGCCTCGTACTATCCTCTCCCTCCCCCGCGCGCCTCCTCCCCTTCCTCCCGGCCGGTCGCTCATCTCTCGTTCTTTTTTTGCGCGTGCTTTTTTTCGGCGCTGTCTTTTGTTTCTCTTTTTTTTGCGCCCGCGACGTACCTCTCTCGTCCTCCCTCTCGCTTCAGCATTCCTCTCTCCTCTTACGTGCTCCATTCTCTCTCTCTCCCCGTTTTCCTCTCTCCTCCGTGTGTCTGGCTTTTCCCCGGGGGTAGAAATCGCTCGTTCCCTCTCCTTCTCGTCCGCGAGCTTTTTAAGCTAGTATTTTCCAGCGCTAAAATTACTTTTGCAATAGCGCGCGCGCGTGCCTTCTCTATGTCCCTCTCTCCCATCCCCGATTCATCCTTTCCCTCCCCGCCGCCGCCCGCGTCACAATTATTTCTCGATCGGCCGGGCCTTAGCCAATCAACTACTTGCCCGTCTCTTTTTTCCATCCCCACGTTCGAAATATAGAAATTCACCGGCGAATGTCCGCGAGCCTCTCTCCGCACCCTCCTCCGCTTCCTCCTTTTTTTCCTCCCTCGCTCCTCCACCCCTTTGGTTTTTCCGTTTTCAGAGAACCGCGCGCCCGCGGTGTTCGAATTCTTCCGCTTAAATTTCGCGTACGGCGAGTGCGGCGATAAAAAAAAAGTGAAAAGTAAAAAAAAAAAGCGCGGCCGATGGCGCCCCGCCGCTGGCAAATAATTCGGTGAAATTGGTGTAAGCGACGGCGTCCGCGGCCGGGCGTGTAAAGTCCCGCGCGTTATAGTCGAGCGGCTCGCTCGCGTTCATTGCGATGCAGCTGCGAGCCGCGCGCGCCGCGCTTAAACGCGCCGGCACGTGAGCGGAGGCGCGGATTTTATGACTGCATCAACGAGGTTCAATGTCTGGCCGGGGCGCTTTACGCGCCGCCGCGCCGCCGAGCTCGTAAAACGACCCGACAAATGTACTATTTATTAATTTGAGCCCGCCCGCGCGCCCGGGGAACCAAATGAGTCGCGCCTTCGATGACGCGACTCTCCGGAAAATTAGTTTTCCGCGCGTCGACCTCCATGGTTAATTGACGGGTATAGTCTGTGTGTTTACTGTCGCTTTGGGTACTTACTTATGAAAAGGCTGTAGTTTAGATTATTGGTTTTAGTGTTTTGAAATTTTATTTTGTTATTACGAGAATTGTTTGATTTTATCGCAGAAAATTTTGAACCGCAACACCAGTGATTAAAATTTAAATTGTGAAAATTACTAGAATTTGTTTTGTATTTTTTTTAAAGCCCTCACGAAATCAGATGTAGCTTTTTATGGTTCTTTTGCATGCTAAACTTATATTTATGGAAGTTGTTGATTTACATCGCATGCACAAAGAGCTCTTAATTTTTTTTAAATTATATTTTTTTTGTACTTTAACAAACAAAGCGTACAGTAAATAAACAAATAAGTTATATCTAAATTACTTTACTCTGTTTCATGATAAAATTGTTTTCAGATAATCCCGAAGCAATAAAAAAATCGTAATTATTGTCGTTGGGCCATTTCGACGAATATTATTTACAGATTGCAAATCTTAAACAAGGATTGAAGAAAGTTTCAGTGTCATAGGTTACATGGCAGTAAAAGTAAGAAAATGAAACTGAAAACTCCGCACTGCAGACGCGATCTTTGAAAAAGCTATAAAAGGGTGAGAGATCTTGTTCTCGACAAATTGATTCACGAAAATTTTACGTGCGACGATTCGACTTAAAAAAAAAAAGTTTACCCCGATATCGCGCGTGCAATGCCCTTTAATATTCCCATATAATTAGTTCGTCACACCACGGCGATGCTTATCTCAAAACCGCTCCATTCGAATTTTGATTTCATTTGCACACAAACAAAATCAAAGCGTTCCTCGACTCATCCGAGCCGGCGAAATCCAATTTCGCAAATCACCCGCGACCCGTCAAACAAACACCGACTCTCGAACGGCAAATAATAACTCATTAAAAAAAATGAAAGAATCAGGGGAAGGATACCGCTGAAGAAAACCTCTTTTTGTTCGACGGTCGGTCGGGGGTTCGAATCCCGATGCCCCGGCCGGGCCGTTGGTCGACGAAAAAAAAAGCAAGCAGCCCGGGGGGGCGCGCGGGGGAGGAGGGAGAGAGAGGCAAAAAAAAAAACAAGCGGCCTCGCCCACACCCTCTCGCTAGCGCTGGCTAAATGAGAAAGAAAGAGGCGCTACAAGGCGGGACCTTTGAAAAAGCTATAAAACAATACGAGCTCGAAAAGGGTAGAGCCGCAGCGGCGTCGGCGGCGGCGTCGGCAGGCTCGGCTCTCATACCTCCCCCCGGCCGTCCGTCCCTCCCTGCCGGCGCTCTCCCTCGCTCTTTCTCTCTCGCTCCCTCCGTCTCTCTCTCCAGCGAGGTGCACGAGGGCACGTAGGGCAGGCAGAAAAGGTGGCCAGCACACACACGTAGGCAAAGAGAGATGGCCGAGAGAGCGGCCGACGGGCGAGAGAGACACAGACGCAAAGGGAACGAGGCGAGCGCCGCGCGCGATAACGGCCGGCGTGTAGTCGCGCGCCGATCGAGCGTGCCTAGCCCCATTAATTCCACTTGGCGTGAAAAACTTTCCAGTTTGGCAAGCATCGGACGAGTCGGCTGCCGTCGCCGCCGCCGCCGGCGGCTCGGCTCATCATCATGCGCTGCGCTGATTACGCCGCGCGCATACGGGGCGCCGACCGTCCGTGTAAAAAGGCCTGATTATAATAAACGCGCGCCGGCGTCGCCGATCCGCGATTGGCAATTCGCTTGTAAAAAGTGCGCTCGCCGCTCGGTGAAAAGTGCACGCGCCGGTGAGCGCAAAACCGCCCCGCCACACAGTCTGGCCGCGATTGATCGGCCGGTGAACAGTCGCGGAAGCTAATCAGCCTGGAGCTTTAAAAAAAATCGCAACGCATTGGCCGACATAGTCGGCAGGTGGGGGGGTGTACCTTTGCCGGCGTACAAAGCTCGCGCGCGCAAGCGACAAAGGAGGCGCGCGATGCGAATTATTTAGCGAATCGCGCGCGCGCGCGCCGGGGGATAATTTATCGGAAATTTATATTTTTACGGCGCGCGCTGCAGCCTGCCGGGGTGCGCTCCGCTCTCAACTTTAACCCACGCGGGAGTAGCGGCGCGCGCGCCCGCCAAGGAGTGTCTCAAGTTTCGGAGGAGGCAGGTGCGGGCTTTGGTTTTCCGAAAGTTCTAATACGAAATTCCCTTCTTCGCGCGACTCGAATTTCGAGTAACGCCGCGGCGCACTTTCCCCGAACTCTCGTTATTGTTATTCAAATAAATGACCCACCCCTCTAAGTCTTTGCCATTTTCATTATCAAGCGAGAATTTGTCTTTGGCCGCGGAGAAACAAGTTTCGCGCACGGCGAAAGCGAGGTGACGCAATGGGTAATATAATTAATGCACGCGGCACTCGAAACGCAAAAATGTAATTGTAAATTTGTTGAAACGTTTCGCGTTTTACGTGGGCGTTGAATGATTGATTCCGGGAAAATTCAATTTGCAACGCGTTTTATGAATTTAAGTAAATTTACGAGGATATTAAGATTAGGCAAAGTGCTTTTTAACGATTAAATATCTCGTGCTTAAATGTTAAATAATTTTTAATTGCACTGGCAACTAATAACTTTCTATTTTACTCGAGAATATTATGCAAGCGTCCAGCCGTTGTTCCTACGTCGCAGTGAATCTCACTTTCCGCAATTCCCAAATATTATTTTTCCTAATTTAACTGTCGCAACATCCCCGCATGAAAAAGAAAACGCCTCGCTCGATAGAAATAATCCACTCGCGATGATAACGTACACATCTGTCCTGCAAAATAAATTCGTCGAAAAGTACACCGTGCGTAAAAAAAAAGAGCGCAAGGAATTATTCAGTCGCGAGATAAAGCGCGAGTCTTACTCGCTCGCTCTTTTCATTCCGACTGCTCCGGCGCTTTGTAAATAAACAATTTAAACAGCGGCATCAAGAACGCGAGCGCGCGGAATAAAAAAAAAATCGTTAGAGGAGGGAACGAGCGAAGCGACCGAGAAGAGGGCGGAAAAAAATGCCGAGGGACGTGCGGTGCGCGCGCTTTTTTTTGCGCGCACTTCGTATAATTTATTCCGGTGCCTAAAAATACAGCCACACCTAGCGGGAGGCTCGGGGGCCGCGGCGTTACACCGGGAGGTTTTCCTCCTCGCCGAGCGGAAGCTCGAGTGGCAGCGCGAGCCCGGGCCCCCGACGAGTTTTTCCCGACGAGTTGCAGCGCGCGCGCTTCGGCCCGGACGCGGACTTCCTTCGCTCCTTTTTCGGGCGCCGCGCGATTTTCTGCAACCCCCCTTCCTCTTTCTTTTTTACGCGCGTTTTTCGCCGCTGGATTTTTCTCGGCGCCGTTTTTTCCTTCTTTTCGGGGGCTCGTTACCGCGCGCGCGCGCCGCTCCTTTCGACCGCCTTGTTTTTTCGTCGCGGGGACCTTTAATTAGATGACGGTCGCGCGCGAAAATCGGCTTTTTTCGGGAAAGGGGGTGGGTCGCGATGAAACGTTGTTTGCTTTGACGAGCGGCGCGGGCGTCACGCCGAGTAATTAGATTCGCGCGTTAAACCAGCCGAATGATGAAGAGTTTAAAGCTGCGCCCCGCGGCGACGCGTCCATTAATGTTGTATGGATTTTTTTTCGGAGGGCCTGGACTCGCCGCTTTTAGGACGCGGACTTTGCGACGTTTATGAATTGATGCCCGGGATGCTTTTCAATTTTTGTGTTTCGGGTGGTCAGCGCGATACGGCGGTGCCAGTTTTACGATTGAGAGACTTTCTTTGGTGGGACTTGGCTATTCAGGAGTTTGTAATGCGAGGGGGCGATATGGTTTTTAGTTCAAGCTTCGTTGAATTACACGAGTTTAATCACTTTTATATCGTCTGTAAAGGATTTAAAAAAGTTTCTTCTATGAGGATGCGAAAATCTGAGGAAACAGAAAGGATGGAGTAGTGTAATTTTCAGTTAAACAAAATATGCAGTACATGAAGAAAATATCCCATTAACAGAATTTTTTGAACACATCCAAACATTTTGGCTTTAAAATTATGAGAAAAAATTACAGAGAGAGAATTTTACAGTAAAATTAGTCGTAAACATTGTAGAAATTGACTGAACTGACAAATAAGTGTTTAACTTAATAATTTTTACCAAAAAAATTATTCGAATATTTGATACGTTTTTTGCAAATTTTACTGAAATGTAAACAAATTTTATAAATAATAATTATTTATTGTACTATTGAAATTTTTCATACGTCTATTACGATATTGATAATGTCGATTTATTATAACATACATCGTGATAATTTTTCATGGAATATTATTCTCCGTATACTTAACAGTTTTAATTTTACAATTTTGTTTAATTCCAAGGACATTTAATTTTAAAACAGGGCATTTTACGCAGGGATTTTAGAGTATTACTTTTTATTATAATTAACAAACTTTCTCATTATTTAATATCTACTTTTTTGATAATTCTTAAAAAATGAGCATTCTTTTTAAATTCATATTGCGCGGAAACTCGCTAAAAATAATTTAGAATGCATTTTGGTAGCTACTATGAAAATACGTTTACAAAGATATGAGTAAACAGCAGGAGAAAGGGATATTAAAAAGCAACAAAAGCAGCCACCGGTCATAAAGCAAGAGAAACAACTAGGTACACTTTAAAATAGAGAAAAAACTTATTTAAAGCCTGACCTCGGTATAAAAACAAGTTAATTTTGAAAAATCGATTGCCAAAGCCGTAACTAATTGTCAAACCGCAAATCTTCGCCGACTCGCGCCTCCGGTCGCCGCGCTTTCAAACTCGACGAACACATGTTAAAATTTCAACTCCGGCGCGCGCGCCTCGTAAAGTGCGCTCTTCCGCCGCGAAAATTCAGACGTCGTTTCGCGGCGCGTAATGAAAAAGTTATATTCGCGACGCTCGAAACACGCGAAGACGAGAAAAAGAGGAAGAAACGTCTCGCGAAACTTTTCGTCGCGCGCGACGGGGACCCTCGCGGAGGCATGTGGGTCAAGCTCCGTCGATACGGCGTCTAATCGTACGGCCCGGCGTTAATTCCTTTTTCATTAGTCCATTTTCTATGCGTCCGCGCGTGAGCTCCGGCTTCGATTCTGGTCACGCGATTGGTCGCTGAAGTGGACGGGGTGCATTTCCTCTTCTCTCTTTCCCCTCCTTCTTTTTGATACATTTTTAATTAAAGAATCCTTTTCGCGCGATTGATCCTTTATAAGGTAATGAAAAATCGTACAAAGCGAAGTCCGCTTTTCTTTTTAACGCCGTTCGATTCAAATGCTTTCGCATACAGGCTGAAACGATAGTAACTTATTACTGTATAGGGTTGAATTTATTTAAGATTAAAAGAAATGTTCGACAAATGATTACGTTAGATAAGGTAATGTGTGTATTACTTAGGAATTATTAATTACTGTGAATGACCAACGATTGTTAATCGTATTTTTTTTAAATTCTCAATTTATATTTGGCAAAGAAAGCTTGAAAAATTAAATTTTTTTTAATGCTTATGTGTAATTTTTATCAAATTAAATTAAATTCAAGTAGTTATTTTTGCAAAAAAGTGAAGTTATAAATTTGTATGAAACATTCTTTTCTTGATGACAGAATTAAAGATTATTAATTGTTTTGTTATTTCAATCTAGATTTTATATAAAATTTTGATTAGAAAGTAATGCAGTATTATTGGATTTGTGTTTCTAATAATTTTTCACACTCAATAAATTGTAATTAACAACTTATGTATAGTATACATTACATTGTAAAAAAAACAATATCATCGAAAGCAAATTGAAAGTACACATATATTAATTGATAATTAATCTACCGGATATGGCTATTTCTCTGATTAAGTTAAATTTTATAGCAATTATCTATTTTGGAAATGCAATTTGCATTCAATTTTAGGAATATATGTATTTCAATGCCTATCGCAATCAGATGGAAGCGGTTTACGTTTCGAAACATAACGTGCAATAAGTGGCAACAAAGATGTAAATCAATGACATATCCTCATAAATTTTGTGCAATTTGTCTTATTTTTAATCAACATGACAAAATCTTTCCTCAGCTTTTCCCCCCAGTAAATATGACTTCCTGCTTAATCCGACTCGATCTAAGAAAAATAAATTTGCCCGACACTTAGTTTCTACAAAACATTGTAAGCTTTCGCGCGATTTTTGCATTAAACAAGCGATTCACAAGATTCAGGAGAAAATGTGGCCTCGTTAAAATAAAATAATCGGCAAAAATTAGCCGAATTTCAGCGATCAATTTTTTTTCGTCCGAGTAAGGAATCCAAAGCCGGGGGACGAAGCAAAAAATCCGAGCGAAGGCGGAAAGGAACCGGGGAGCCATTTAAATCCCGTAAAACTCATCGAACGGGAAGAAAAAGGTTGAAAATAACGCGCGCATTGGACGGTCTCCAGGACATTTAACACCCGGGGAGATCTTTGTTCGGAATGCCATACACACTTTATATGGGTCAGACTCGCGCTTCGCGATTCAGGGATAAGGATCGCGAGCAATAAAAAAGCCCCCTAATCGTCTCATGAATAACAACAAGCTATTATTCTTTTGAGGCGAATAAAAAGTTTCGCGGTCCCCCTCCGACGTGAATTTATTTTTTAAGGAAGCAACGCGTTGAGGCGCGCGTGCGATTGCATAAGTTGCTCAAATTTATTTTGCTGGCTCGCGCGTTTATATAAATTAATTTAATTATGACGTGCGCGTTGATATTAAAACTTCGATGTACACGATGCGAGGTGCCGTAAATTGTAATATGAATATACGAAGTATTTACTTAAATGCGATAAAATTGTTTAAGATTGATATGCCGTATTAAGAAAAGCTTCCTTTTTTGCAAATGAGATTTTGAATCAGATAACTCTGGTTTTAAATGGGAGACGATTTATTAAATTAGGGTAGGTACTTTAATGCGATATAAATTTTTATTTAATTGTAGGGTATAAAATATGCATGAAGCATAAGTCACATATTAGTATTTAATTTTTCCTTTATTAGAGATCATTTTCGCGATATTTAAATCAAGTCGTATTTAAAATTCGAAAATTATAAATGTTTATCGAATTCAGTTACAGAATATCGCACGTTTCATTTTTGCAAAACATTTTTATTGCACGTTGATTCTGATAGAATTAGATTGCTAGAAGTAGTGCAAGTAGTAACAGACAGTTGGGCAAGACATCAAACTACTTAATAAATTAAACGTTGAAGTCTTATTGGCAGGATTTTCCATAATAAATCTAATTTTGATCACAGAGTGAAAGTGCAGTTTACAATAAAATAAACTATAATTAAAAGTTTATCAATAAGTTTATAGTTATAGTATACATCCTCTTACAGATACAATATCAATTTCTAATAAAGCGTAATTAGTTCTATTATTCATTTTCCGCGTAAAAAATTGTTTATATAAAGACAAATCTTATTTTTACGTGGAATTAAATTAAACTATAAATATGTAAAAACTTCTAATTGAAATAGATATATATGTACACAAAATTGCGTGCAATTATCACGCATGGGGTTTTATCAACCGATCGAGCCTTCGAATCGTCATCGCTCAAACGGTCATCAAATGCAAAGTACCCGACTGTACGAGACAGTGTCTCGCTGGGCTCGTGTGTGCTTCATCGAGAGGAGGCAGCTCGGCGCGACGGCTGCCGGCGCTCCTTCGTCATCGTCGCGGAGGCCGCGCCACGCTCTCCGGGATGCGGTAAACAAAAACTGCCGCGACGTTGTCAGATCTTTTCGCTCAGGACTCTCCCTCTCTCTCTTTCGCCTCCTCCTCCTCCTCCCCCATTGGTCGGCAAATTTTTGTTTTCTCTCATTTTTCGCTCTCTCCTCTCTCTCCGTCCCTTCTCCACCTGCTCGTTCCCTTCATCTCCGCTCTTCGTCTCTCCGTCTCTCTCTTTCTCTCTCTCTGCTCCCGTCCTTCTTCATCTCCCCCGAAAATCCGAGGCCGGACGAGAGAGGAGAGGACGAGAGGGAGCTCGGGTTGGCGAAAATAAAAAAAACGCGGCAGCGCAAGGAGGACCGTGCACGCGCGTACACACAGACCGGGAGCGCGGGGAAAAAAGCTAGCTCTCGGGGGCGGCGGGAGCGAAAAAAGCCCGGCGAAACGGAGGCCGCGCTCGCTCCTCGGCTCCGGGAAATATAACGATATAGAAAAGCGACGCAAAAGGAAGAGGCCGATGGAGGGGATCGGGGGGGTGATTACTAAAAATCGAGATTGTAAAAAAGGGGTGTGCTACGCGGGAGCTCGGGTGTAAAAAAAAGCCGGGGGAGGAGGGCAGAGCGATCGAACGACCGGGGGAGGCTTTCGCGAGCGAGAAATGAAGAGGCAAAAAGGCGTGTACGCGCGCATCTCCGCGGGCCGGAGAATTAAAGCGAGAGGCCGCGAGTGATGGAGAGAGAGAGAGAGGGACGCGCTCGCGAAGGCTAGGCCATGTGCGCCGCGAGGATTCGCAGCGCCGAAACTCCGCACGCGCGCGCGGGGGGCTAGATGCAGACGCGCAGGAGAAGGAAGGCGCAAGGAGCGCCGCGGCTAGCCCGAGCGCGGAGGAGAGAGTGGAGGAATGCCTCCCTCCCCTATTTTTCCGTCCGAGCGTCGTGTCTGAGCGACGCCCGCCCCACCATCGTCGGCGCACCGGGCCACGCATACACCGCACCTACGTCCCTCTCCTCTCTCTTTCTCTCTCTCTGTCTATCCATCTTTCTCTCTCCACCTCTCTCTCTCTTTCTCTCAGCTCAGTCCGCCATCAGAGGGAGAGTCGACGAATTTAGCGTCTCGCTCGCGAAAGCGAAGAGTGCACAAGAACGCATAGCCCGGCGAAAAATACCCCTCCACTCGGGCCGGGTCGGGCCGTCTCGCTCTTGCCCGTGTGCGTCCCCCTCGGTCTCTCCTCTCTCCTCGCCTCGCCGCGCTGCGCTCTCCTCCCCTCGGCCGAGGCCTCCCCCCTCGTCTACGCTTCTCCCTCGGACGGCGACAAGGACGAGAGCGCGACAACGGACCCACGCCTAGCAGCGGGGACGCGAGATGCACGGCGGGTGCGCGGGACTGCTGAAAAAACCTCCGTGCCTCTTGTCAAAGTTGATTTTCCATGCTTTTCCTGCGAACGTCGGAATCATGGCTATTGGTTTTTAAGTTCCCGCGGATGGGCGTTCGATCTATCTTCGAATCGCCCGCTCGCCTCGGGTTTGTCGCCTGGGCAAAGATTTGGAAAAGTCATTTGACCTTGTTGGAAACTTTAATATGCGCGAGTAGTAAAATGTGAAAAGAGATTTGAATATTTTCTAGCGCATTTTTAATGTCTTAAATGCCAAATAATAAGTTTGTAGTTAAATTTCTAAGATTTTTTAGAATACTTTATTGTTTCGTTTAGTTTAAAAAATATCTTGATGTCAACAGTGATTATTTGATTTGCATCATTTTTTAACCGAGCATTCAAACCATTCCCCAAAATCTGCATTGCAGATTATTAAAGTTTCACAGAAAGAAATTACTAGCAGTGTTCGAATATGCACTTTGCTGCTTTAAACGCTTTAAAAAAATAACCACGGAAAAAACACACTTTGCAAATCCTAATGCGCAAAGATAATACCGCATTAAGCAGAGCAAAAACAAAATTTTCAACTGAATCGATTAAGTCATAAAATGAAATTTAAGAACTTTTTAATGTTTAATCGCATTACCTCTTTATTTCGTCAAGTCGCCGAGTGCAATTACAGATGCGGAAAAAAAATTTGAAGCATAAAATTAAGTGTCCCGCGGAGCACTTAATGAGTATTTTAAAGCGATTCTTCTAGCTTTATCACGAATTACCATAGCCCGGAGTGGACGTTAATTTCGAACTTCGGATCATCTCCGCGCTTTATAACTTCGTTAAAATTTTAATATCGCAACATTCGTTCTTAAAAACACACGGCAAAATTTATCGCAGTGCGCGCCTGCCTCTTTATCTTCGGATCTGCGATCCCGCACTATCCCCCGCGCTCGCCGTCCTTTTATATAAATAGCACCGAAAACCAAAAACAAGGTAAGCAAAGAGCTCGCAATATATCTTTAAAAGATAAAAGCAGTCGATTCGAGCGTCGGGTAATGCGACTTTTTACAAGCGATCCCACGCGCGCGCGCGCCCGCGCGGGGTAAAAAAAGACCGGATTCAGCAATCCCTCGCTACTATCTCAATCTTACCCATCGCTTCCGTCCTTTCCTTTTTTTTCCTGCTCTTTTTTTCTCTCTCTCGACTCGCGACACTGCACCGCGCGCCTTGCGCTTTTGCGCGTTTAAATTAGGCTGCGCGCGCCCCGGCGTTTAACCGAATCCTTAATTACTATTCTGATTGCATTCGGCCGGGCAGCGCGCGGTGTCGCGGCGGCCGCTCCGATATCAAATGGTATCCGACTACCGATTGGACGGAGCCACGTCAGCATGAGGTTTTGGAAAAAAAAGGAACGAAATAAGAGGAGGAGGAGGACGGAGGGAGCGGGAAAGGGAGAGAGAGAGAAAGAGGCGAAGGGAGCGAAGGGAGGCTGGGCGTGGGACGCCGAGTCACGCGGCGTTCGGAAAGAGAGAGGGTGAAAGTATACGCGCACGTACGTGTAGCACGTGCATTTATATACGGGTTCTTCCGTGTAACTTTTAAAATTTGCCCGTATATAAAGGATAAAATGATATTGAATTTTTAATTGTAATATTGATAAAGTTAAGGAAGATGTCGGATGAAGTTTATAGTAAAATTTATATTTAGTTTGTTGATTCAATATCGCGTCAGATTGTGTGATATGTAAATAATTTTATTGATATATTGTAATTCACGTATAGGAAATAAATTATTCAAGGAATTCGATGAAGTTCATTTGTACATTTATTAATTCAATATACCGTACTGTATCAGATTCGAAAAAAAGTTATTTTATTAAATAATTTAAAAAAATTTGCAATTATATATATTTATAGATAAGTCAAGTTTTAGTTATTATTTATAGATTTAACAAAACACATAATCAAATTAATTCTGTTGTTTCAAAATAATTTGTACTGCCATGCTTGTGTGCGAAGAAGTTAGAGAATCTCACGGATTTGAGAAAGTTATTCCCGAAGTTCGAATTCGAAGTCAAGGGCTAAGTATTGTTGCAGTAGGTATTACAAGAATGAAAGTTGTGCATTTGTTTATAGCCCGTTTAAATTAAGCGTAAACTTTTGGGGAATTCCAGTTTTTAGTTAAACTCGGCGAATGCGGAATTATCCGAGTGTAAATGTGCCTTTCTGGGCTAAACGAGAGACGAGAGAAAATTACGGGGGGGAATATATAGACTACTTTTGGGCGAGGTGTCGTTATACTTTTACCGTGAGACGAAGCGAACCAAGTGCAGCGGCTGCAGCGGTGAGAGGGATTAAGCCGTTGAGCCGAAAAAAATTGCATTAATTTTTCGTACACACGCGCGTGATTAATGAGAAACCTTCAATTTCGCCAGCTTCCTTTTTTTTCCGCCTCGCGCGAGCTTATTATTTCCCTTTACTTCTTTATTCGAAAGAAATGATAAAATTACAATTTAAGAGCGATCAACCTTTTTCTTTCTTTAGGCCTGGCATTTCAATTTGGCGCCGCACCAGTCCATTTCATCTCACTTCATAAATAACATATGCAAAAAGTCAAGTCCTTGCTTTCTTCAAATATTTTGTCCAAAAAATTTCTTCATCAAACAAAATAAATAAATTTGTAAATACAATACAAAAAGCAAAATATGTATTTTTAAATATTTTTTACTATACATTTAAAATCTTGTATGTCGTATAGTAGACAAAAATTAAATTTAGAATGGCAATATTGTTTAATCATTAAACAATTTTCACGTAACTGAGCATTTAAATTAATTGTTTATTTTATCCACGATAAAAATAATTATTGTTATTTCCCATAAATTATTTATACAGCATAATTTTATACAAAATATACATTTCAAGCTAAAAATTCATAAACCTGCATTTAATGCACGAAAGAAGAAGAAAAAAAAATTAATTTTACAAAAAGAAAATTGTTATACTCGCATAACTAATCCTTTCCCTCGCACTTACTACAATTCGCTGTCAAAGATCGACCTAAAGTGTAAGATTACCCTAATCGCGAGGAAGCCGCACTTAAAATTCCACCGTATAAATCCACACCATCGAAGCGACCGTAAAAAAGGGGGGAGAAAAGAAGAGGAAAAAAAAAAGAAAAAGGAGTAAGAAAAGCCCATCCGGGGCATAAATCCGCGCGCCGGCGGCGCCTTGCGCATTAACTCCCATAATTGGCCCTTGACCCAGTGAAATCACGAGGCGCATAAACGAGGAGGAAACGGGCGCGCAACAACGCGCCGCGCGTGTATATAACCGCGGCGGCGGCCGAGAACCCATCAAAAGGTCCCTTTTCCGCGGATATACGCATGCAAATGCAATAAAGGCCTCTCGGCCCTCTTCCCTCCTCCCCCCCACCGCTTAGAGCTAAAACGAGCGAGAGAGACGGCGAGCTCGTTTCCTCGCGCGCACGCGCCCCGGCGCATATACACACGGCACGCGTGCCGCATTCATTATGCGTATTGTGCACACCTGTTGCCCCAGAGACCGAGAGCGCGGCGGCCCCTTGTCGCGCATCCCTCAATCGCCCCGACAAAGACGCGGGGAGCGCGAAGGAGCCCCCCGCGCGCCCCGCAAGGAGGGCGGAAAGTTTGACGGCCCTTTCCTACTTCTGCGTACCCCTCTCCCTCCCTTTCTCGCTCTCCCTTCTGGCGTTTTTAGGTCGCGCCGCCGACGGAGACTCCGCGCGCGCTCCCTTTTCTTGCGCCCTCCTTCTTCCCTTCGGTCGGGCGCGCGTCTCTTCTCTCTCGCTCCCCCGTTCGTCTTGGCCGGGGCGATCGAGTGGCCACGTTTAAAGGCGATTCATTCGATTGCCCGCCGGGTGAGACTTGTTGGTGGCTGCCCATTTGAATTCCTTTATTTTACTGCCGCGGCTTCGTTTTCTCTTTCTGTTACTCCTCTCCTTTTTTTTCTTAGCTACTTACTTGTCGAGGGGAGGGGGAGAAACTTTTTGACGGCCGCGTTGCTTCTTGCTCGTTTCCTCCCGATAGCGCGGTTCAAACTGTTCTAATGTACTTGTAAGCGCCGGAACTTGTCTGGATCGCTCGCCGTTTGAGGAGATAAGTGCAGCGCGTTTGCGGAGGGGCAAAAAAATAATATTGGATTAGAAAACGCGATTTGATTTTTTTTTTCGCTTAATTCATTGCGCACCCTTTTTTTCCGCCGCGAAACTTTCTTAATTTACTCCAGTCCGTAAACCACTGGGATTTTTGTAACGTCGCTTTGACGACGCGAAAAACTTATTTCGAGTTTTTCTCGTTTGACTCGAATTATGTAAATTAAACGAATAAGAAGTTTGATTACCGCTAAGAGCGACGGGGATGGGGAATACAAAGTGACAAATGCAGCAAAATGTCTTGGGAATTACGAGACTCACTAGGAAATGCTGCAATTAAAAAGTTAATTACTTGTAACGCGTTATATGAGAAGATTGCAATTGCGCGTGTAAAGATAAGTTTTTCTTTTACCTGTGATCACGCGGAATACCCTCAGATTGATGTACAGAATTCTAGTTACAAAAATTAACAATTTTAGTAAAATAAATCAGTACTCTTCGAAGTAAATTTTTCCAGTTTGCCTTATTTATGCCATAGTACATAAACATGCCTCATTTAGAATTAAGTACAAAAAGTAATAAATATCTCTAAAAAGAAAAGATGTTCCTAACCCTTTTCAAAGTTACACATTCGCGAAACTACTTTCAAGTAATAGAAAAAAAAACCTAGCAAACATTATTTTGAAGAACCAATCAACTGCACTCTAAAAGAAGATCATAAACTCCTAGAAACACGTGAACGTAATATTTTATGTCACCCAGAAGAAAAAAAGTCGCTCGATGACTGTTTTTACGCTCGGCGCGGTTTTTTCCTCCTTCGCACTCGAATAGGATATTCCCCATTACGGCGGGCGCACGGTTATACGCAGGTAGCGATCAGCAAAACGCCGCTTCTCGGAGGGGCGCGTGCCAGGAAGGAACACTTAGCCGGCCGCGCGCGCGCGAGGAAGTGGCCGCCGGGGCGGCCTCCGATAATTAGCCCCGCGGAAAGCCCCCCAGTAAGACGTTTCCTAGGCTCTCGTTGCGCGGCCAAGGTGCTTATTACCGCGGCGGGCAGCTGCGCGGGGCCCCGGCATTTTTGCGCGCGGGGAGAATTTCCGGCGCCGCTGCCTCTCGGAGCGAGCGAGAGGGAAAGGCGCGCGACGACGTGGGCCCCGGGATCCGACGACATTGTATTGAAATCAGCGGGGATTTTTCGCCGGCGGCGAGAGCGGGGCAATTAGGCTGCGGGGCGCGGACCGTGGGCCGTGGAACGAGACCGTCGCGCGCGGACAATGACGGCCCCCGCTCCCCCGACTGTTCCGTGGAATTTGGAGCTCGCCGGCTCTCAATGACGCGGAGGTGCAGCCACTTTGAATATCGATTCTTTGTTTATTGGGGAGCGCGTTGAGAATGGTAGCGGGAATTTTTCAATTGGCTCGGTGATAAATAACGACGTCGAAGCACCTTTGTCGACTCGTCTTTTTTTTGGCAAAATTTGTATGGAATGTTTAATTAATCTAACACTTTTGCTCTTTTTTTCAGGTACGGGATTTTTCAACGTAACAGGATACGTTTAAAGAAAGGCTCATGCATTACGATCTGTTTAAGACCTACCTTAGTCTATGTGAGTATATTGTCTTTTTTTACTTTATTTTTGGATTACCCATTTATTTGTATATTTTATTTGATGAAACATATGCTTGTTTTATTTTGAAAAATAGTTGAACAAATAGACTACAGTAGAAAATGATTGGATACTATCAGACATTCTAATATGTCTATGAAAATTTTTAAAATATTATTTCTTTCATATGCTTACTGATTTATGAAATTATTTGCTAAATAGTAAAATGAAAACGCTGTCATTATATTTGCTATTAGCTTCTTTTTTTATAATATATATTTTATTCTATATGAAGATATTGTGTTTAATATTGTTACGAAAAGTTCAGAGAAAAAGGTATGTAATTATAGAAATTTTATAGGTGGCCTGCCTAAATAGAAATTTACCTCCATTTTAAATTTTCTTTATTAAAAATTAAAGATGTTTCATTTATGACTACTGGTTGAGACTCATTATTGAAGCATCGTAATCTTCGACATCTTCGACCAGAACGATTAAATTAATCCGCAACTAGTCTCTCCGTATGCCTGGTCAACTGTATATCGATTTTTTTCGAATTAACTTCTATTTTAATAAATAAATGTCGTTGAATATGCAGTTTTTTATACAAGTACAAAAAGGTCGACAATGACTTTCTAAATATTTTTTATCCCAATAAAATGCAGATATACCATCTGCGATAAGCGTGTAATAGCACAATAACGAGTGAGTCAGATACAAAGAACTATCTGTCCTGGTAATTGTACCTAAAACCGTCTCGTCATCGTCCTACCTGAAATACCGCTTCAAATAACACAAATTTAGACCGTATCCGGCATGGAAAACCATTCACCAGGGTTCAGCAAGAATTTTCCACTTCTGACTATTCAGCCAATTCCTCTTTTACCAAGATAAAACCGCAGTCCGCGGACTCCGACGAAAATATTTTTCACCGGCGCAAGTCCCAATTGCGCTTCCTAGTCTTCTCAAAAAATCCAAAATTTATATAAAAAAAATAAAAGAAAAGACCGCAACCATTTCGTCGAAGCGAAAGTTCAAAGTCGACGCGGCGCATGCTCGACGTGAGACAAACAAAAACTCGATTGCGCAAATTTCATTTAGCGCATTTTGTGGCGAGCATCAAAAGCCAGTCCTCCATAAACAAATCAAAATGAAATCGCGAGCCCATTAATAACCGTATACGCGAGCCGGGCCGATGCGTGTTTCATCCATTGCTCGAATTAACTTACACGATAACGCAGTCTCGCGGAGCGAGTGTACACCAGCGTCCAAAAAAGCACCGACCAAAAAAAAAACAGCGCCAGCGGAATCTGGAGACTCCGAAGGGCGGGGTGCGCGCGCGAGCGCGGGGAGAGAGAGGAAGCGAGGGGAAAAAGCGCGGGCACAGAGCGAGCAAAAAAAAAAACGGGAGGAAGGAAGGAGAGAAAAAAAAGCGAGCGGACGCGTACACCTCGCAAAATTCTCCCGACCGAAAACTCGCGCAGCGGCAGCGCCGGACGACATAGAGGAGATGCAATGCGGCGGGCTGGCACGCACACACACGACCGGGCACACGGACGAAAAACCAGAAAGAGAGAGAGAGGCTGGCAGAGCCGAGAGAGACAGATAGACAAAAATGCAGAAGGAGAGAGAGAGGGAGGAGGCGGAGGAGGTGGAGGAAAGGGGGAGGCTGCTGCGGCGCGTGTGCGCGCGCAAATAGCCGAGGTCCGGTCTGCGCGGACCCTCTTCGCGCTCCGCACACGAGCGGAGCACGTGCACACGCACGCATATACCGCAGGACGGACTTTGTTGCGCGCAAAACCAAAATGTTGAGCTGCGATAAGAAAAATAAATGCGCAGCTTCTCTTTTACTTTCTTTCGCTCTTGTATATATTCAGCGGAAAAATCGAGTTTGTTACTTGAGAATCCGGGAGTTTGGTTTGTAGATCGAGCGGAAGGCTCTTGTTTATTGAAAATAAAAAGCGTCCACCCCGGTGTATTGCGAACGAAAATAATAAATCGATTCGGGGAACTCGCATTGTTGCCCGATAGCTTTTTAATTAATAAAGAGAATCGATGCGCGTTTGTTTACCGAGCTTTCGGGCTGAATTATACCGGAGCGCGTGGGGGTAATTATCGAAAAAAAGGAGAGCGAGGCAACGCGGACAGTTACGAAATGCAGGCACGTGCTTCGGGGAACTGAAGTCGGAAATAAGAAAAAGTGAAGCGCATGAATGGACGAAAGAAGGTGCAACACCGTTATAGAAATGAGAGAAACAAGGAATAAAAACCGAATGAGAAAACACAAGTCAATTGTGAATAAGGTGTAAGAGGGACAGAGAGAGAAGGTCAAACATTGTATCGTGGAAAAGGAGGAGTAAAAAAAAAGGGCGAGCTCTCCCGAGGAAGAGGAGGCGCCCGCGCGGGAAGGGGGATGGAAAAAGGAAGAGCGGAAGAAACAAGACGAGGGCGAATCAAGTGCAAGAAAGACGAATATTCTGAAAAAGGAGAAATAAGGGAAAAGGGAGCAAAAGAGGAGCTGGACGGGAGGAGGGACGCGACGGAAATACATATTGTAAGAGGAAGATAGCTTTATTTACCTTTCGGTGTAATACATTGTAAGACGCCGCGTAAGCGGGACATTGACTTCGTCTTTGCGGCGGTGCAATTTAGAAAGTACCGAGTCTACTTAAAATCGTGGTTTCGCGTTTCTTTTTTTCTCCCCGCCGGATTAATTATAGCCCACAAGAGCGGAAGGGTGAAACTTTAGACTACCATTTTCCTCGCAAAAACATAATGAAAGTACTACCAGAAACACATTGTTGGTCATTCTCAAACCCGCGCTCTTATTGCATTTACATTGCCTCATTGAAAAATAATGACCAATCATTCGCGGATAATGACACGCTACCGAGTACCAATCGGAAAAACGCACCCAGAAAAATCCCGAGGATGAAGACGCGGAAAATCGCCGGTAGCAGCAGGACTCGAAGAAAGTGCAGAGGCGCTTAAGCAACACCTGCGCGGCCGTCGGGGAAAAAGCTAGCGACCGAGAATAAGACAAGTATGCGTGAAAAAGGTGCGAGAATGATACAAATTGTAAGAGAGCAAAAGGGCGGAGGAGACGGCCAAGACAGATCGAGAGGAGTAGCCAGCGTGGAGAATGAAGAGTCGAGCAAAAGGAGCAAGAAGCGGAGGAGAAAAAAGAAAAGGAAGCGAGGAAGGTTGGCGTCGACTGCTCCGCGAGCGAGAGCAAGAAAAAGAGAGAGAGATGGATAGATAGAGTGCAAGTCGTGCGTGGAATGGAGAAGAGGAATGGAGAAGAGGCAGCGCAGCAGCAGCAGCAGCAGAAGCCAGGAGGAGAGAGAGAAGGGGTGCGGTGTATACGTGCCGGCGCTCGAGGAGGTAAGGGCAGGGCAAGGCAAGGCAAGGCTGACTGCCGGCGTCCTGCGCGCGCGGCTCTCGGGAGAACGAAAAGAAAGCGATGGAATAGCAACTAGACGATGGCAGTGAGCTTGACCGAGTGGCGCTTCGCGAGCCGAGGCCGGCCGACGCCCTTCCTTCTCTTCCTCTCTCTTTCTCTCTACGTGCATGCTCCATCCGTCTCTCTCTTTCTCTCTCCACTCTCGTTCGCCGCAGCTTTTTACGCAACCCAATGTACCCCCTCCTTCCTTCTCTCTTTCCCTCGCTATCAGAATAGCCCGCGATGCCTACGTGTACCTTCTTCACCCATACACCTGCACGGCGGACTTTTCAAGTCGGCTCGTTACGGCTTCCGCGCTGCACACACCCGTCGGAGGCGGCGATCTCTCGGCGCGCGTCGAAGCGGCAGCATCCCACGGAGATTAATGAATTAGAATTATTTATTGTGCTCGCGCGCCGCAGGTGCTGAAAATAAGCCGACGAACAATGTCACGGAGATTAATTGCGTTATCGGGTTATAATTGGAAAGGCGAGTTGCGCGAAAGTAGGAGGTCGCGCGCTCGCGCGGTGGGGGATGAGATGTGGGCGCCCGATAGACCCCCGCGAGTTAATGAGAAAAATTGCTACACTTCAATTACGCGCCCGTGATTTTCGATTGGATATCGCTCGGCTAGAGCATTGCGAAAATGAAGGAGGAAAAAACAAACACCGCCGGGGTCCTCTTCTACGTGTGCGACGCGTAGGCACGGTGTACAGTTTTTAATCAGTGACGCCGCTAATTATTTTCCCCTTGAGTTATTGCTCTTGTTGCGATGCCCCGCGATTTCGACGCCGCGGAATTGATGCCCCGCGTTTTCTAATCGAACATCGACGATTGATCTGTTTTGCTACCGCCGCGCGGCTTTGCTAATTGCAACCTCCCTCCCCGCAGTCGCAACCCGGACCTTTATTACGTTATAATTGATCGTTGTCGTTAACCTCAACAGGTTGTAAAATCGCTCGGCTGAAAAAAATCATCGCTTGTAGATATGTATCTCCTAATTGAAATCCATCCACTTTATTTCGCCGAAAGGCGAAGAGAATGAGAGAGAGGAGATAGGGGGGGGGAGGGGCATGTGACTTTTGGAAACATTTTACCGAAAAATCGCATGTGTAATTGCGGCTGCTTTTTCCCGGGCGCAGCTTGGGTCTCGTGAGTGTACGAAACGCCTCATGCATATAAACATATCGAGGCGAGCGGACGGTGGAACCCGGGGCCCGGATCGGGAGGGAATAAAACAAAGTGCGCTGAATTCGATCACGCCAGTCTTTGCCGTGGGCGTTATACATCCAGATACGGGAGGCCAGGGTACACGCGGAAGAATCGACTCTGACCTCCACGCAGCGGAGACTCGCACTCTACCGAGGGGTATATCCCCCCCAGCGCACACCTCGCGTACTCTCTCTCTCTCTCTCCCTCTTCTCTCTCTTGCCTTTTCAAGATGGATAGATAAGAACGGGCGAGCGAATTCTCTCTCGTCTCTCCTATGCCCATGAGTTATGGTGCTCCTTCTGGAATCGAGTGCACGCCCCGGCATCCGCCGGCAGCTACAACGGATTCGCCCCTTACACGCTGAGCCACCGTCGGAGAATTGGACATCAGCCTTGGGTGACAATGTTTTACGCGATGCAGTAACTTTACTGCATTCTCCATCTCTCCCCTCGTTTTTTTATGGGATTCGGATTTTTTTCCCATTCGGCGAGGTGCAACACGGGATCGTGTGTGAGAACGAAGGAATTCGATGATTGATTTCAATATAGTTTCGTTGTTCGTTGATATTTATAATATATTTTTTATTAAATAATTGTTCATGTACACCGAGAAAAAATATTCTAATATTTTTAGGGGGGAAATTGCAAAAGTTTATAAATTTGCATTTATTAGTTGGTGTAAAATCAGTATAAACATTCTGAATAAGTGAAATAAGCGTATAGAATATAATTTATTTACGCTATAAAAAAGTAAAGAAAACTATGGCCATAGGTTTTTTTAATAATTGCTGTTTTTATGGTCAAAATTACCATTATCATAGCTAATTCAGAATGAAGAAGCATTGAAGAAGCTTTTTTTCTTAGCGATTTAATCAGAAGCGCTACTGCAAATTTTATTCAAAACATTTTGTCGCTGCACATATACACATTCAACGTGCACTCTAAAGTTCAACACTACAAGATTGTCAGAAAAAATTATCAGCAGCCAGCACATTTAAATAACAAAATTCGCTAGAACACATCAGTATCAGTCTTGCAAAGCTCGAGCCCGAACAACTCCATTAGAAACGTCGAAACCGGATGCTCTCCAAAAAACCAGAACGTCCCAACGATCCACTTTCGAAGAAGCTGCTCGTATGCAACATCCCCGCGACTCGCCGACTTCTCCAACCTGTCGAAGCGAAATCTCCAAAACGCGAACCCCCGTACACCGATGCAAATTCTCGCAGCCGCAATCGCGGCGTCCAACCTGAAGTCCAACCTGCGATCGGCATAGCAAGCGTAGATGGGGCAACGGCCCGTTAAGCCGCGCGGCGTCCGCGCTTACGCGCACCAACACACGCGCGCACGCGATCGGAAAATCGTGCGCGCATTGGCCGGCCGCGATTATACGCGCCGCCCGCGGAATTAGCCTCGGCCAAGATGAAGCACGCGAGAGAGAAGGAAATAGCGAAAGAGAGCGAGTGAGAGAGAGAGAGAGGTGCGCTTAAGGAGCGGCTACCGATTCTGCATACCTGATCTCGTTTAGAAGCGCGAGCGCGAGCGGCCTCGCACCGGATCTCGCTTCCTTTTGCTCGGACTCGTCTTGCTGCGCGCCTCGGGCGGCCCTCCCGACGCGCGCGCGCGCCTATACACACAAGCACGTGCTCGCCGCCCCGCGAGCCGTGCACCAGCCCGACGGGGTACCGCGGCTGCCGAGCGATCGCTAGCGAGCGTCCGAGCGATTTCGGAGGCTGACGCACATACACCGCGCGCCGAGTAACGCACGAGATTATTTTCATGCGTTACTTGCTCGTTACTGCTTTTGCTGCTCGTTGGAGTTATCGTTTCTTTTTTGCGCGGCAGAACGAGTGGATTGTTTTGAAGGCTGTGGCAGTAGCGTTTATTTTGAACGTCTTTTTTTTATCGTTTTTATTAACTTTTTTTAAACATCAGTTTAGAGGATGTAGGAAGATGAAAACGAACCGTTGGTTAATGAATATTAAAATTATTAATATTTATGATTTTACAGTTTTTTGTATTGTTTTCATCAAGGTGTAACTGTAATTACAAAAGAAAAGCGAAGAAACATGTTTACTTAATATGAGAGATTAAGATATCACTATAATGACTGATCTTTAAGAGAATAAGAAGTAACCGAGAAGACTCAGTAAAAACCAATCGTCGTTTTATGAAGTGATTGATGTCTAGAAAAATGTATGTAAAATTAAAAAAGCTTATTTAAAGGTATCATCAGTAGCTCAATTTATTGCACACTAAGAAAAATAAGTAGAAAAATTCATTATAAATTATTTCAGATGGATTCTAACCACAACGAGAAACCCAGAAGAAAATGTAGAGGCCTACAAAAATTGCCAAAATGAAAACATCAATAAATTTTATATTTATTAATCAACAATTCGTTTTGATTGTCTTACAAGTTCTCTATCATTGCCAAACTTTCAAGGTTTAAAAAATTCTTATTTTTTTTAAAGTGATTTTAATTCAGGTATTACGTTGATTCGGTTTGTGCTTTAATCATTGACTCGTTGAATAATTGCATTAAACTGCTGAACAAAATTTGTATACACATTTTCAAGTGGTCAGTGGCCTCGCGGTAAAACGCATGGCACTGTTCCAAGAGGCGCGAGTTTCAGCGGCAGTCGCGCTGTTTCCGCTTAGAAAATCGGCGCTACAAAATTTTCAGCATCGCGCTTACTATAAACTACCCATACGCCACCTAAACCCACAATTTCAACGTAGCACAAATTCTCCTTTTCGCGCAAAAAAAAAGAAGAAAAAAGAATTTGAAGAACTGCACCCGCCGATCATTTTCTCGGTTAAGTGCAGGAAACGAAGAATACGGGCGGAATTATTGTTCTGCATTACGCGCAATCACTCGGATGAAATTTGCCCCCCTTCGAAGCGAATAAAAAAAAGCAGCACGAGCAACGCTTCCTACGTCTCCGGCTGTAGCAGCAGCCTCTTACATCGTAAAAAAAACGCGAGCCTCAATCAGGCGCAAAAATACCGCAACGGCGCTCTCGTAAAGCCCCGCGCGATTATACCGACGAACTACGCCTAATTAGCTCTCGCGAGTGCTCTCTCCCTCGAAAAATTCATTAGCCTCCTCCTCGTGGCGCCAGCGAGCAAAAAAAAAAGAAACCAAGGCGCCGTCGGCCTTTTTCCAAAAATCGCCCGAGAAAAACGTCTTCCTCGCGCGCGCGCGCGCGCGCCGCGTAACCGAAGCTGCAGCGAGAGGAAGAGAGAGAAAAAAAAGGGGAGAAAGAGGGCGGCGCAAAAGGAACGGCGGGTAATTCGCTCGCGCGAATTCCGCATCATCGGGCGTAATCACCGCCGGCGGCAAAAACGACGAGAGAGCGGAAAAAGTGCGCTCTAAAGGCCCCCTCGAGATCTCGCTCGCGCGTCGCGCGCGCCGCACGATAATTAGCATCCGCGCGCGCGAGCGCTACACTCGCGTCTGCGGGGCCGGCCCCCGGTGCTGCCGGGAGAGGAGGCAAATTACACGCGCGTGGCCTAATACGCGCGCGAGTGGAGGATCCGCGCTGCGGGGAAAAGCGTGTGGGGAGAGGCCGACGCGCGGACGCGAGTGGGATTTTCGCAGTCGAGCGAGATCGCGAGATTGACGCTTTTCGTTTCGCGATTTACTTGTCGCGCCTGGACCTTTGGTGAGCGATCTTTTGCTTTTTCTTTTGCTTATTGAGATTGCGTTTTGTGAGCTAACTGAATTTGAGAGAAAATTTATTTATCTTCTGTCTTCTCATGTTTGTAAAAGAGAGCGAGTAAATTGTCCCGAATTGGAGGCCGACTTCCTCTCTAATTGGGTGTGAGGTGGAAAAATAAGTATGACAATTTCATTGTGTAAATGTCGGTGTAAAAATAAAAGACGCTTTCGCATTTACTGCCCTTATCTAATGGTTTAGTAAAAAGTAAATAGTAAATAGTGAGTCACTGATTGCTGACGTTTTACACAAGAATTATTGTAATCCATTTTTTTATAAATAATAATAATCAACAAATCCAATCTGAACAGATTAATAAATCATTACGATTCTTAAATCACTTCCAACTACAAGTAATCTAAATAGATTTTTAAGTAATAATTGTAGTTAATAATTATTAATAAATCATTCTCTAAAATCTAATACTTATGCCAGATTTAAATATACTTCCTACAAAGCAGTTATTAATACTTTATTTAAATATCATTGCTACTGTACCTACACAAAAACTCTTAACGACTGTATCCTACATAAGTCAATAAATATTCATCAAGTATTTTTCATAATTCGAAGTGCCAGTAAGAAAACACCAAGTGTCTTTAAAATAAAAGAAGAATCCGATTATTTTAAAATTATCTTATCATCTAGACACTTCAGAACAATATTACCTTCATCGTAACCCTTTAAATATAATTAAAATACTTGTTAACATAAAAATAATTCAAAAAATGGCGAATAAAATCTTCCCGCCAACGCAAAAGTTGGCATAAAAACTCAATAAAGGGAATTTCAACAGATGCATGAAATTTTTTCCCGCAACGAAGTTAATTTTCACGTTATATAAAATCCGTACGTACCTAATTTTCGAACCCATTTTCCTGACCTTCCCTCCCCCCGCTCCCCTCTCCTCCCCTCCCTCTCCCGGCTAAAACCGATCAGGATAAGAGCGCACGCGCGCACTCGTGCATTAACGCGCACGGATAGGATCGCAAATAGGCGGGAACGGTAGACGCGACAGAGAGATGCCGTGTATTCGAACGGGAGGAGGAGGAGGAGGAGGAGGAGGCGGCGGCGGCGGAGGAGGTGGAGCGCGATCGAGAGATGGCCGAGAGAAAGAATAAAAAGGAACGAAAAAAAAGGAAGAGAGGAGCGGCGAAAGGGGTTGGGTGAGTATGGGTGAGCTCGGGCGCGGTGGGGAATCGAGCTCCGGCCGGGAGAAATCGTCTTGCAAAATTACTATTTTCAGCGCTAAAAAGAGGACGGACCTCGATTCTAACGATGTTTATTGCGTTTACAGGCCACCCCCTTCTCTTCCCGTCTTTCGTTTTCTTTTTTATATAAATAAAGCTCATAATGAGCCGGCGGGTATTTATAATAAACGCGGCCTAAGAACCCTTCGCGCGCGCCGCTACAAGGATATCGTTTTGTAATCTAGTTAGACGACATTTTTCCGATAAAAATCTAGAAAGTATTACAGGCGTTCCCGAAGCCTTATGCCTGCTCACCTGCGTTACGCGCGGCAGGATATTTTATCTGGCCGTCTCCGGCACCGGCCTGCCCCGTTACACTTAGCGCCGAACTTAATGCGGCGCATTTAGCATCGACAAAAGGCCGCCGTTTATTTCAGGGATTTCACGCCGCGTGATATAAGCGCGGAATTGTTGCTCACTTTTGCGCGGGCTAAAATTTTACCGATAGGCGTGTTCGCTAACGTTTTGCCGGCTTGCGAAACGGATCGCCGAACTTTCTATTATAATTAACATATGCGCTCGGTTCCCCGAAGTGAAGAAAAAAAAAAGGAATCGCGCACAATTTCTCCTCGCGCTCAGCTGACGGGGAAAAGAAATCAAATAAGAAAAGTATAGCGAACGCCCGCGGCCCGCGCGCACCGCGTGTCCCGCACTTTTACGCGTTTCCTCGATGCCCGGCTCCTTTTTTTTCCTTCTCTCTCTTTCTCGCTGGTCGCCGCGCTCCTCCTTTTGCTCCGAAATCTCCCGTTCGGTTAGTTCGCCCGGCGCCGCGCCTCCATTTTTCATTGGGCCGCGGTATCAACAGGCTGCGGCGGGACAGGATCGATATAGCCTCCCGGTCTCGAGCTTTTTTGAAATTTGCGCGTTTTATCAAGTTTTTGAACGACCTAGGCGCAGACGCGAGGAGGGGAGTCGGCGAAAGTGCCTATTACGCGATTACCGAGCTTTTGCGATAATGCGCGTTTAACGGGAAGGAGCGAATGATTTTTGGACGTTCGACCCTCTTTGAGTCGTGAGATTCGAATGGTTTTAACGCATTTTTGCACGAAATGTGTACGATTGGGCGTAAACATGGGAATTTCGCAGCAATTATTTGAATTATTTTCTTGAAAATATGAGTCAATGTAATTGCTCAGGGCACTCTTAAATAATTGCAGATGCAAGCAATCATATGTCGGTAGAAACGAGAATATTGAAATATATTATTTATAAAATCCTTCTGTAAATATTGACTTTCACATTCTTTTATATCATTCGACATACGTCGATCACTCCTCTTTTCTGAAATTTCCATTTTCTGATATTTTAATAATTTGTGCTTTTAAGAATTATTCAATTTTTAGAATGCAGTTACTTTTTGCATAAACTACATTGCCATAGTTAGTAATAATCGAATTTACGTTCGTTTAATTTTACGTGTAACGCCAATCTTTGTTTATTTCATTTCCTTTTTGATTTATTTGAAATTTTTTTATTCAATATTTTAAAACGTATTTAATTACATTTATAAAAGAAGATTGAAATAAAAAATTTGAAAAATACCATAAAGTAATTTGTAGGATCGCCCCAACACTCCCAAGTTACATAAATTTGAAACAGTAAAGTGTATATAAACTTTAATATTCAACTTTCCGAGCGTTTCGCTATTCAAACGTCCGAAACAGTTCCAACTCAATCTAATAAATTGTATTCCATTAAAAGCTTCCTCCAAAAGATAAGGAAAGAAAAAGCAAAATGAAACGAAAAAAAATCCGATCCTAATTAACCGTACAATCTACTAATCATTTAAATAAATGAAAACCGTAGGTAACTTAATCTTAATAGCATCCATCAGAGCTTGAAAAAAGTCCCACTTCCTTCCCTCCCTCTCGCGCCGCTCCAAAAAAGGCAGCCAACCTTCAAAGCAACTAAAAAAAAATCGCGAGCAAGACGCACTTACCTCGCGCGGTATCTGCTCGCCTATTTTATCGTCATCTCTCGATTCGCTCGCGAACGGCGGCAGCTCTGGAAAAGAGGATGGGCCGCTCGCGCAAAAAAAGTGCCTTCATTAACCGGCCGGGCCACATCCTCCGCACGCAATGACGCCGGCGCTCGCATACGCAATTACGCGCCAGTAGTAAAAGGCCGCTGCACCCGGGGGCCGAGTAAGAACGAAACAAAAAAAAAAAAGAAAAAAAAAGAGAGAGAACGAAGAGGGAGAGAAACGAGAGGACGGCTCATTGCTCGCGAGCGAAGGGGGGATCGGCGCCGCGATTTTCCGCGGAGTCTAGTTTCGCGTCGCGAGGTTTACGCCGCGATAACGATAACGAGTCATTAAAGCACGCGCGCGGCGCGGCCTCGTCGTCGCCTCCTTTTTGCGCCGCGGATCCGCGGTGGAGGGGGGCCCCTTTTTATCGGCTTCCTTATCTCCTTATCGGCCGGCAGGATGCGCGCAATATTTATTATCGCGGCTAATGCAACATTATTAATGCTCGGGGGGGTTGGGAAAAAATCGCCCGCGTTTTAGAAGTTATATGCGCTACATGCGCGCGCGGCGGCGCTGCGCTTGTTTCGGTATTTTTGCGCCGACGATCCAACGGCTGTGGGGACTTCTGTACGAGTCTGTTCTCATTCGTTCGGAGTGTACTTGCCGAACAAATTATGTATGTTGTCGGTGTTTTTTTTCGTTGCCCCCGGGGGCGACAAGATCGTTGATCAAGTTCATAATGCTAAAAAAGTTGTGTTTATTGAGAAGAAGTGTGTAACCTAATCTTTGCTGTGTGTAGTATTAAAGATCCGATGTTAAAGATTGACATCGGCTACTGTATTTTACTCAAATTTACCTTTATTACTGGTGCTTGAGATAATATAAGACAATTTATGCCATTTGAAACTTAAATTGATGTCTTTTAAACAATATTACTTTAAAATTAATGAGAAAATAAATAAAAAAGAAGTCTGATACACTTATTCTCTGAATAACGCTTGTACCAAGCCGTTAGATCTAAAGACTTAAAATGTTGATAGTAGGGGGTGAAAGAGTTACAATATGTTTTACACCCATCGATAATTTTGAAATTTTTAAAATTCTCAATATCGTTTCTATCCACAAATGTTGCCTATAAAAATATCTGGATTTTACCCTAATCCACCCTCAAATAAGTTTTTATCCATAAGTCCAGAATTTTGAATTATGAGTGTAGTTTATTTCCACTGTGAGTTCCGTGTGCTATTAACGGAAATTTGTAGCCGTAGCTTGTTAAGTATTAGCTAAGTGCTTATTAGCTTTTCTTATCAAAGAAAATCGACTAATGGAGTATATCGTACGAAATTTCACTTAACAGAAAAACGTTTGTAACTGTTACGAAAAGTGGATTCAAAAGTTATTTGCCGCTTTAAATATGATTCAATTGAAATTGTTATTAGCAAAACTCGTTTAACCAAGAAAAAAAATGCGGTTGATTATGAATAACTGTTTACTCGATTGAATGGCAAAGCCATTTACTTTACGTCCCAACAGCTTCACTTAAGATAAAACACTGTGGCGTCCTTAAAATTTGGCTTGGAATAACAAACCGCGCACTCCTCGTCGACGAAACTTTTAAGGCACGCTGGAGAATTAAGACAAGCACTCTGGAGGCAATTTACAAGCCGCGTCACCCCCTCCGCATCGTAACAGCATACATAAAACCGGCGTACCTGTGCATTATTCGCTATGTACACACATAACAGCGGAACGGTATAGGCGACTTTTTCAAACGATAGTTAGTGCGATTCATTGCTGCGCGTGATGACTATATGAGACTTCCTATCAGATTCTAGTTAACAGCAGCAGCATATTTTAACATCAGACGAACATTTTGGTTTGATTAAAATATGAAACCTTACTGCCGGACTTGTAACTTGTAGAAATCTGACTTGAATAGTATTAATTTCTTTTTGCATTAGGTCGAACATTAAGCATTGATAAATGATTTGATTAGGAGAACTGTTTTCCTTAATTAATTTATCAGAATGTACTTACAGATGCTGATTCTTACTAGGAGAATACATATAAGCAATGTATTGTGGCGTCAAAATGTGTAAATGAAAAACAAACTAGTTTAATCCTGTACTAGAAAATATCAAACATACATGTTGCCAGAGGCATTTATTGATTATTTCAAGTCTAATTTGCAAAGCTTTAATTCGATCATAACTCAGTTTGTACAAGTCCTAAAAAGCATCTATTTATTTGCAATCAGATGTATTTATAAATCAGCATTAAAATTATCATACGAAAATCGTTCATAATGCCTACTGCCTTTTCACTTCGATTTGAACTAATTAATAACAACTCCATATACTCGATTTACGCACGCACACCGTCGAAAAGGCTTCAAAATTTTGAATTTAGAAATTGAATTTTTCCTTTTCAATCGGCTTTTTCCATTACAACCGTCGCATTTTTACCGTCTCGATCGCTCGGTAAGTTTCACTCCATGCAATCGCGCACGCAGAGCGCGACGAGCGCCTGTATGTGTAGCAGCTCGCGCTAGTGCCCATTCTGGATTTACCGGCAGCACGCTCGACTGGGCCTCGAATTGAGATAACGCGCTGTCCCCCCCGTGGCGAGTCCCCTCTCCCCGCGACGGAAAAAAACGAAAAAATAAATAAAACGGGAGAGGCCCAAGGGGGAGGAGTCGATAATCGCGAAAGCGCGAACACAGCCGCGCCTCCGGGGCGCCGCGCTCGCGATTTTCCGCGAATTATAACGAGCGCCACCTGCGAGGCGATCTCTCGGGGCCTTCCGCGGGAGATCGGCGTCCGGCCGGCGGGTTTGTCGCCCCGCGATGTTCGCGATTTTTCAGGAATATACAGGCGAGAGAGCCGCTTAACGGAACGCGCACACCTCGATGACTTCAGGTGTGCGACGTCGCAGTCGATCGCGAGCGGAGTGATTAGTGGATGCGCGTCCTTCTTTTTTTGGCCTGTAGATACTCGCCGATGTCACTTGTTTTGTTGTTTACTTAAAGGATGTGGAAACTAATTTTAATCCGCCTCGGTGGTTATCAACTCGGCGTGATTAAAGTGTATGTGACCACAGGTACTCCTGCAGAGCTTTTGCATTATATTTGCAGATTACTTTGCATGAAGAAAAATGGTTTGATAAAAATTATTATGGTTTCTCATTATAGAAGCAGGACGAACATACTTGACTAACATTTATTTAGTAAAAGTAAAAATTTCTGTCGTATTGGTCTGTCCTATAAGGCCTCGTACTACTGACGATGAAATCATCATTTTCTACTCAAACATTTTTCTCGTCGTACTGTGATCGCATAATAAAAATAGAAAGAATATTTTTTAATCAGTCACTTTATGATGTAAATATAAAAATACGCAAATTTTGCGTAAAATAGCTGCACGCTCTTCCAGTCACTGTATACAATGTAAAACAGGGCAACTCGAAGGAAATCAGATCTGCGTTGTTTTCCAACTTCGAAGCGACGGTGGTGAGAAAACGGCGCTCATTTGATCACCCCCGGTTTCTGTTCTACTCGGTATATAAAACGTGGCGCGCGCATGCGGATGTGATAACGCGACATTTTTTTAGCATCTTAGATAGGCGACTAAGATGATCAACCGTTGTGGTGATCCATTTTTTCACCATAAATTACACTTTTTGTACATTTTCTATCTTTAAAACTGTGGATGCCTTGGAAAATGTAATAATTATAATTCAGAAAATACTTGAATCATGGACTTATCCGTTTCTTGCAATCAGATGCAATTTGAATAATATTATTTAGTATATTTACCGCCAGTTGGACTCTAAGACATCTCTCCTGGTTACAAGCCTGCTGTCTCAGGTGTACATATGTAGGCTACGGCCTGCAATAAATTTATCTTAATATCTTAATACGTTAAATCCAAATTGGATAAATGTTTGGAGAAGGCTATTGATGCTGTTGCAATCAAATCTCACTAAACTTTCACGAAATTGAAACGGAGATAAAATATCAATATATAATATTATAATATATATAAAATAATAACAAATAATTAAAAATAATTAAAATGACAAGATAAATATGTGTGTCAAGTAATACATTAAATAGCGTCTTTTACTTGAAGCTCATTAATTTACTCCTGAACGTCATACTGTTTATTATTTTTATGGAACTTAAGTAGTTTGGATCATGGATAATCCGTTTATTCATAAAGTTTTGTACGAAATGAAAATAAGTAAAATAACTTAAACAACATGGACTGCTGAGCAAAAAATTTCACCTTGCACGTCAAGATACCGTTGATGCAAAAATGTATCACCTTCAAATTGAAGCTGACATTTCTAAATACGTTTTTGTGCGATTGTTATTGCCCGGCTATCTTTTTTCCTGCGCTTCGACAAAAAAGAAATGTTAAGAGTGGCCTTTCTGGTATAAATCTGAGAGTTGTAAATTCTAAAATAAAATTCCGGTTTTGATACCGACTGAAAATCCTCTAACGTAAATCCGGTACGGCAAAATAAAATTCCTTCCACCGACAAGGAGTAAAAAGTCACGCGAAAATGCTTAAAAAATTGTTTCCCGAATACAACGCACTTGCCAAATTCATATAAAATTGACCTCCAATCTCCTTCAACGAAAAAATTCATGCGCACGAATATCGAATATCGCGCCTATTAAAAATCGCTCCGAAAAACGAACAATAGCCCCACTGTCTGCAAATCCCGGAGCACAAAAGAGCGCAGCCTTGAACGGAGGTATCCGCGGTATACACGACGCACAAGCTAATCCTTCATCCGAGTGCAACTTCATCCGCTTTAAAAATAAAACCAGCCTAATCGAAGTCAGCAGCGCCGCGCCGAGCGCGAGTACCCCTCGGGAAAATATCGCACCGAGCATTATATTCAATTTTAGCCGAAATAAAAAAAAAAAGAAAGAAAGAGGAGCGAAGGCGGCCGCGCGGCACAATATAAATCGCGAGTCACTCGAAAACGGCGCTGCCGGCCACTCGGGCAAGAAGAAGAAGACGACGAGGACTCGAAGGCACGCAGGCGCATATAATCGAGTCGCGCGGATCCTCCGGCCTCTCTCTCCTCTCTTATCCTATCCTTAGAGTAAGAGAGAGAGAAAGATAGAGAGAGAAGGAGCCGTGCAGCAACGGCAGCAGCAGCAGGAGCCGCTCGCGCGCGCTCTCCTGCCCATGTCCTTGACGAAGGTTATACAAGAGCGATAAACCAGCGGCCTTGATTCAGCCGGCGCGTCCTGCCTCTCTCTCTCTATCCCCCCCTGTGTACCCCCGGCTAGTGCGCCTCGCCTCTCGAGCCGCTTCTCCAGGCTATTACAGGTAACACGCACTTCCTTCACGGATAGCCGCGGCGTATACAGCAGATAGGCCGCGCAGATAGTGCGAGAGAGATGGAGGGAGGCTGGTACACGCACTGGACCGTTCCTAGCAGAGTCCTCTCTACATATCGGCTAAAGCGACTCGATAAGCCGGTTATTAACCAGAAGAAGGAAATCATCGACCGATGCTCGGTGTACATAAGCGTATGTATCCCGAGCGCCGCGTGCGGTGAGGAGGGAGCGGACCGCAGACTGAAAACCCATCCGAGTGCGCGAAGTCGAGCGCGCGATGCAAGATCCTCTTGCGCTCTCGGGGAGGCGGGCAAAAAAATGCGAGCGCCGAGGATGCGGCCAGCGGCGCGATAGGCAAGGCGCTGAGCGCGAGAGGTGCCTCGGGAAAAAAATGCGGTAAATCCGACTGCGGAGGAACGCCGAGGGCCACGGGACCGCGAGCGAGCTTCTCGCTATACGAACTGGAGAACGGAGGGTCTTGTTTTGTGTAATGGGCTCAGGGAGAAGTCGACGTTTATCCTTTTCCGTCTGTTTATTTGAATAAAAGGAATTGGTAATCTGGTGGAAATTGGCGATCGCTTTTTCACGCGTGCGGCCCCTATTTCATGGCGAGTTTAGGAATTGACCGTAAGATAGGCAAAAAGAGGGCGAAAAAGGAAGTTGCAGAAGGATAAACCTAGATGATTTTCAGAAGAGCAGGATTGATCGCTTTTTCATTTAATTGTACATTTAAAATGTCTTCAAATTTAATTTTTGAATAAGCTTTTTTAAAATTAATCATTTTTCTTAAACTTTAACTTTCTTAAAGATTTATATTTAAGAAAGCTAAAAATAACTTTCATAAAAAAAGCCAATTTCTACAATTATCAGTTTATCTATTGCAGTATTATTATAGTTAAAATAAAAATCTTTTCTAGAATCACATTAAACTTTAATGACGATATAATTACTGACAAGATAGTGATTATCGTTTTCTGTATATTTTCCCAGTTACATGATATATTCAAGTTCTTCACTTGTATCGATATCGTTCAGGTATTTAACTTAAAAATTTTTTACGCATTTGAAACGAGTTTAACATTTTTTCCCAATCCGCCATCCAATAATTAAAAATGTTATCGAAGATTAAATTTTGAAATAATAAATGACTATAACCGATGCTACGTGGATGTGCAATACAGTCGGGTAAAAATCATCTATCATTTAGAAGCAAATTATTCACGTTCGCTACCTTTTTTTCTCTGCTAAAAAATTAATTTGCATCCTGCATAGTTAATCAACCGTCAACAAAAAAAAAGCACACTCGCCGTTTTCAGCAAAGACTGTAACCGTAATTAATGCAATTATTCAGCATTTATCAGAAATTTTTCGGTAATGACAGGGTACAATCATACAATATCGCGAAGGCAAATGGCGCTCGTCTAAAAATGGAAAAAGGAAGCAGGTCCCCGTGCGCGTAGGCACATGTTAAACTGTAAATTCTTAATGGAATTCACAGTTACATTAACTAGATTATTAATCTCGATAATGAAATCTTATAAATCTAATGTGATCGCGCATAATTTAAAGCGTCCCGACGATAAACGGAACGAATCGAAGCCTCGTCAAGCTCGGCGATTGATGCTCCGCTGCAACCTGTTTTTCGCGGAGGCAGAATTAGAGCCGGTACGAAATAAAAAAAGCGAGAGAGAGAGAGAAAAGGAAGGAGCTAATGAAGCGGCCGCGAACCGGAGCTGCGAGCCGTTCGCACTAAAACTTAATAAGAATCAGCGTCTCGGTTGCAGAAGTAATTGAAAGGGACGCGGCCGCGAATTACGGGCGCCTTTTAACGACTCTTGAATCTCGGCCGGGGGGAAAATTTGAGCAGGAAGCCGCGTCGCGCGGCCGAAGACGGAGTGCGCGTCGCGGGACAAAAGAGGCGGAAAAAAAAGCCCCGGGAAGATGGATGCACGCCGAAATAAGACTTTTCTGCGCGGGCGACGATGACCCAATGTACTAATTTTAACGCGCTCCGCGGGAAAAAAATTTGGGTTACCTTTGACGGGCGATTTTTCTTTGTGATAATGAACCCGCGGCGCTCGTAAAAGACGAAGGAGGAGGAGGAGGAAGGGACGTCCGTCCGCTGCGCTCAAAAGTTTTATTTCGAATTAATGACTGACTGTTAAGGCGACGATACTCCCGCGAGTGTCCAGGTGTACCCAATTAAATTGCTTTTTGAACAATGCCCGCTTGTTGTTCTTTTTTTTTTTTTACGACGGAAGAAATTCAATTGTGAATGTAAAAATGATGAGTTTTCGATTACACTTCTCGTTTCGCCTCTCGGGTTATGGTTTTTCGCGATTTTAATTATCGTACCGCCGCGCGACTTGAAATATTTGTCATCGCGAAAAAGGGTAATCCTGTTATTTAAATGATTCCAATTCACGGTGAAACAATGAGTCGTGAGAAAGGAGAATTATCTCGGGAACAGTATTTCTCAATCTTTCTTTCTTGTAAAAGCAATTAAGAACGTTGTTAAAGGTGATTCGGAATACGTGAGAAATTTATTTTACAGCCATATCATTCAATAAAGCAGATATAAATATACCCGGAGCCGAAATCGGGTAAGCTTTTATAGGAACTCAATTATCTTGGGCTGGCTGTTTAAAATAATTTATTGTCGTATAAATGACGACCCACATAGTGTAAAAGGTTTTACTAATATGTGCCACTTTTTTTTAAAAAACACTTCCTTCATAATTGAAAATTTAAAACTGAATGCCCTTCATCATCTAAAAAGTATATTTAACTGTTCTTTGTGAATCAATGAAATTGGACTGATTCTTATAGCATATTCAATGAGAATTAGTAAAGTGAATCAATTTGATTTATTTGAAAGATGATGGTTTCTTAATGTTACAGTTTTTTTACAAAGTAGTAGAGTATGAAAATTTGATCCTTAAAATCTCTTGATAAAGTTATTATAATAAAAATTTAATAATCCACTGATTATTAAACAAAAATGCTACTGAAGTAACTAATTAATTTTTAAAAACTCATTAGTAACATTAGTATGCTTATGCGAGACAATTTAACAAATAGATTTACATAGATTTAACTTACTTACGTACACAAAATTAATCGAGTCTTAGTTACAGTTTCTAAATTAATGATTTTTTACGTCAGTATTTTAAAGTACTATTGCTCATTTGTTAAGTACGTACGACAACAATAAATATTCCACGATTCAGATACATCCTTCGCTTTCATTATCAATTGTACCCATTCCCTAAGCAAAAGTAATACTTTTCACCACATTCCATGCTGCAAATACACATAGCCTCCACCTCCCCTATTCACAGTTCCTCCATCGATCTACCCCGCGATGCACACTTAAAGAAGCATTCACGAAGGCGTCCTCATTACCTCGAACTAAAAAGGCTTGCGCGTTCCCCTTTACGTCGATAAATAAACCCCGAAAAAGACGCGAAAGAAGAAGAAAAAGAGAGACGAGGAGAGAGAAGAGGAGGCGAGGGCAGGCAAATGAAGAGAGGGAGAAAATCCCACGAGCCGGCGACGCAGACGGATAGGCGAAACAGAGGCAAAAAGGCGGCGGCGTACCCGGGCTCGCGCGGGAATTTCGGCGAAGGGAAGTCGCCAGGGTTAGGCGCGCTCGGGGCTAAGGACCTCGGGCGCTCGCGCTACCGAGGGGGAGAGGATATTCTTGGCGCGGAGTCGACGCTCGGGAAGATGCAACAACTGTCTCGCCATTCGTCATTCGCGCCGCGCCGAGGCGGCCCGCCCGAGGTCCACGGTCATTCGCTGCAGTTCCTCTCCGCGCGCGCCCCCCCGGACCCCCCCGCGGACTCTCAAGTGCGCGCTAACCGAGCGTTTCGCGCTCGCCTAAATAAAGAGAGAGACGCTGGCGCTCTTTCAATCGAGAGCTTGGGCTTCGTTTTGCGAGCTTCATGGGGTTTCCTTTATTTATCGGTACGTCGCTGTTATTTATTTGTGGGTAATGCAATTGTCAATTAATGTGGTGATTAATGTTATATTAACTGCAATTTGGGTAACGTTTTCTTATGCTTAAATATGAAGAGTATTAAACTTTTAAGGTATGGTAATCAAAATTTTCAAAGATACAGTTGGCTAAACGTATTTTCTAATTATACTCGTTAAAATGGTTAATTTCGTTATAAACGATGAACGAAATTTTTTTCTGAAAATGAACAATGAAAGTAAAGAAAAAGTTGAATTGAGAGCTTTTGCGTACAATAAGACGTACAATAAGGAGTCAAATTATCAGAACTGGTGTATTTTCTATAGTAATACACACTCGCACTATGAGAAAAGTTACTGTAAGTTGCACAGTAGCATAAATCAGTACTATAATTTTAGAAAAAAATTATATTAAATTTCTTTATAAAATTAAATAAAATTTGTTCTTTCACTATTAGTTTTAGTGTGCAGTTTTAAGTTTTAAGTTTTTTAGTAATAATTTTAAGATTCTATTTGTACGGACATGTTAGTTTAATTATTAATAAAATAAATAAATTTATATTATTTATTACTACATAAATCCTTTGATAGAAAACCCAATAATTGTTGCTAAACGTTTTTCTTCAGATGGCCAGTTATTTTATCAATTCATATATTTTTCATAAATTATTCATTAAATTATAATGAATAATCCTCGATAAAATACCTCGAGTTAATATTTATTTAATATGCGCGTAATCTAACTTAGAATATGTTAATTGCATTATTTCATCCTCTATCAAAATAACGACGTGTACGCGTCGGACAGTTTCCGAAAGATAGCGGCATCCGTCAAAAAATCGCATCCAACCCTGCAGCTTAATCTCCAACTTCCTCTTAGCGATGCATAAAACTCGAGAGCAACGAAAAAAAGTTTTATCATTTTTACAATTAGACTGAAAATGCAGCGCGAACGAGGGGCCCCGCGGAGAAGCGAGCGGAGGGAGGGAGGCGATATCGGCGCGGCTCGTCGAAGGGGGATAGCCGGGCAATGAAGATCGGGAGCTCGGCCTAGGAAAAGGGAGAGAGAGAAAGAAGCGCGGTAATCACGGCATCGCCGCTAATGACCGGCGTATCGCGGCGTATTACGCCGCGCGCCGCGGTGGGGCCGTCGCCGAGCGAGCTCACGCACCTGGCGCATCCGGTCATTCGCACCGCGAGCGCCGATTTATTTCGTTTCTTTTTTTGGTTCTGTCTTTCGTGCACTTGCGGCCGAGACGCGGCGGTGCTCCCTTAATTTCCGTCGCGATCGTCGGCTTCCTTTTTCTCGCGCGAAACGGGGATTGCGGCATCGACGGAATTATTGGTTTGCCGAGCGACGCGGTATGGTATCTTTGCAACGGGGTCCGTCGCGGTGTGTACTTTCAGGGTTGATTGGGCCGATCGATCGAAGGTGCCGTGTATTCGGATGCGATTTTGGCAATTTTAATGGTTATTAATTTACTAACTTTTAGAGGTCCGGAAAATCGCTGTAGTGCCTGGACGCTTGATCGATACTATAACTATGATCGATCCAGTATATAATGTTCCCTTTTTATGCGATTTGTAATCAGGGTCGTACCGTAAATCTCGGTCCGCTAAAGGTTAATTTCAAATGATTATCTCTTTAAACTGTACTTTAGAAAAGTGTTATTATTGATTCTTTTTACGTATATTACGATGATTAAAAAAATTTCGTTACAGATTACTGTAGTAATTTTTAATTTTTGCTGTCGATAAAAATCGACTTCTTGTTTTTTCATTAAAAATTAAATAACTAAAATTGTGCTTTTATCAAATAATTGTGACATGTATGTGCACGAATCCTGAAAAGTTCTATTGAACAAAATGTAGGTAAAATATTAACCCGTTAACTTCAATTTTATTCTAACAAAAAAAATAATTTTCCAACATTATTACGTTAACTTTTATAATTAAATTGCTAAAAATAACCATTTTTCACATTAAAAAAATTGTTGTCTTTTATTTTATGTATTTTTTGGCTCCAACTTAATAAATTATTTAAACAAACTTCAAATAAAAATAAACGGATTGTTTGTCACAGAGTTAGTTTTTAAATTTTATTACACTCGTCATTTGCAATATTCTCGAATTACACGTCGCCGCGTTATTTTTAACGAGCATCTCAATGGTACCGCCAGCTTTTCCGCAAAATCAGTCGAGAAAGCTCGCGAGCGGGCGCCCGAACTGTAACCCGCGCGAATCCACGTGCACCGCCTCGTTCCTCTCCGAGAGACAGAGCGAGAGAGAGAGAGAGAGAGAGAGAGCGAAAAAGAGTGAGAGAGAGAGAAGCGTGTAAACTACGCAGTGGAGGCGAAAAAAAAAGTCGCGAAAAAATACACCTCAGATAATTTCGCCATTAAAATGTCGCACTCGGATGCCCTCGCTAAAAATACGGAAATAATGCCGCGACGAGAAATACGCGCGCGGCAGCTCGCTCTCGTCGCTTAAATTCCCCGCCGCGCGTCCTCCGATTGATTCGCGGGGCATTTAATACGGCTGCAGCGGCGTTTCCTACGCCCAGGCGCCCAGACGACGAAGCCACTCTCGGCTTCTCGATTTTTTTTTCTCTCTCCCCGTTCGTTTTCTTTTTTTCTCGCGCACGCGCCTCCTTCCTGCGCGCTCGCGCTTTCCACGTAATTATCGATATTGATTTCCGTGCGACGCCTTTTCGAGAGGCCCCCCCGCGGTCGCGATAACGCAGACTTTTTCCGTGAATTTTCCTTTTTTTTCGTCGCGGAATTTGTCGGGGTGTGCGCGCGCGCGAGGTGAGGGTAAGGACCACTCCGGAGGTGCGTGTAATTTTCGCCGCCGACGATGGGCGCGTTTGCGGAGACCATCGACGGATTCCGTCTCGCGCGTTTTTTTAATCGGCGGGTGTTGCTGAAGGAGTCGTTTGCGCGGGTTTATTACAGCTTCATGGGAGGTCGGATCAGGTTATTTCACTTCTACAGTTTTAGACGAATTTTTTAAGATTTTGCTTTAAATAGCAAAGTTTTTTTAAAAGTACTTTATTCATGAAAAATTATATTATGAATTTAAAGTAGAGATGGGAAAGTGGCTTATTTCTGTTTATCCTTTTGGGTAATCCGCTAATGGCCGAGTCTAGAAAAGCGTTTTATCAGTAAAGATTATATTGATTAATAATTGCTTTTCATGCAAAAGGCGTAATTCTTTATTGGCAGCATTAGCTATGCTACTGAAAAATGAAGTGAAGTTTGTTTTGCTGGAAATTTACATAATTACAATAAAAAGGACTGCCTGTTTTTATCGATAAAATTTTATTCCAATTAAATTACGCATTGACGCTTTATTCGTGTAATTTAAATGAGCTTATCTGTTTAACGCAAAATAAAATTATCAGACGAGGGAAGATAAGCAGGTACGTTAGAAATAGCTTAATTGACAAAAATATATAGAAAACTTTCTTCAACAACCAGGAATCGTTTATGTAAAGTTTGCACCGCCTCGAAAGCGCTTGACTGTTAAGTGTTACACTCACGCGACGGAAATTTTGCGCCCGAATGGTTACCATTATTTTCTGAATCTAACAAAGTTTACATTGATTTCGACAAAAAAAAAATCCGTAAGTACACGATTGCATTTAATCCAGACAAATATTATGTTAAACCCGTTGACGTTAAAAATTTCTCCCACGATTTCTCATAAATATTGTGATCAAACTTTTATCAGCTGCACTTAGATCGGGACCATTTGCGTCAAGACGGATTAAGGTGCCGCTGAAATTTTAAAAGGGTGACACTAAAAACGAAAGTAAACTGCAGAATTAATTATCCCCCGCGCGGCGTGCCGATTATCAACACATCGCCCCGGTATAACTGTTCGCGTCTCTTATTGTCACTGAAAAATTCCCGATAATTAATAAGTTCATTAAAGTCCGCTTGGATTAATCCCGACGATTTGCATATTTGATGGGTGTGTGACCGATTTAAGTCGAAATTTCGCGGATTCGACCGGTGCCGCGCGAAACCTGTTCCCTTTGCACATAGCCCCGGGGCGGCACCTGTTTCGCGAAAAAATCGTTGACCGGCGCAAAATTTGATCTGGCAAAGCTGTCATTTTCGAATTGCGAGGAAGTATAAAACCGTGTAAAGGTCTTGGGCCGCGATAATTTCGTCGCGCACTTAATAATTTACTTTCGTCACTTTTTATCCCGCCAATTTCATTATTCAGTGCGGACTATCAGTCTTGCGATGCCCCGCGAAGTGTACCTGACAAGTGTCTTCTAAAAGTGGTACCCAGGCGTAGTGTATGCGAATAATTTATAATTGTCAGTTTCGTGAAGATTAAATTCAAAAAGAAAATTGTGATTCGATGTATAATTTCATATTTTCTTACTGCGCCATCGAATTTTTCTTATCGGTGGATAAGAAAAATTCGGAATTTAAGGAAATGGATTCTGTTAAATTTTAACAATAATAATTAACAAAGTATAAAAGTGATTCGTTATACAGGCAGTTATAAAAGTTCATTTGAAATTGCTAATTTAGTTAAATAAGAATTGTTTGAAATTTTTGAACAGTGAATCGATATAAAACATTTAAACAAATAAAAAACGTCATCATCTGTATGTAAGCATAGGACTTTTATTTTTTATCATCGAAATAAAAAAGCAGTTTTCTTTCTTTATGATTGCATTACAGGAAAATTGTTTTTTCACCTTTCTCCTTTATTCACAAATCAAAAATTTTGAAAATAACTTTTGAAACTGACTGTAGAGTCAATACCAGTCTTACTTTAACATAAGGTAACCATTAAAATTGATGATTTTACTTATTCATACTCTGCTCATCCGTTCGTATACACTGCATTATAAATTCAGTAATTTAATGACGGAAAAAGTGGTCCTTAAGAAATTCATATTTACACTCGCTAATTATTCACGCATTCGTCGATATTGCGTTATTGAAACCGCACTAAAATTCGGGTTACCGCTCGGATCCAATCCCTCGCCGTTACTGCAAAACCGAAAAAAGAGGCCCCGGTCGCCGGGCTCTTTGTCGGCCGCGGCAGGTTACGCGCGGCGTAATGGAGCGGGCGCACCGCGTAATTTTATCACTCGTGGGGCCTCGCCCAAAAAAACGAAGGCAAAGAAAGATAAGGGAGCCCGCGCCGCGAAAGCTTTTCGAGCGGTTAACCTCGAAATCCGGGCGCGCGTTTTCGTCGGCCGCGGTGCGAGTGAGACGTCAAGGCGAAAATTGAGGTGCCGTCGGAGACGGGAGGCGCGTCGGCCCGGGCGTCCAATTAGAGGCCGATATCGCGGAAATCGGCCGAGCCTACCCTTCTCTTTCTTCCTTCCTTTTTTTCTTTTTTTAAATCGAGCGCGAGAAAAAGGAAGGCGACGAGATCAGAGGTGAAAGAGAAAAACGCGCGCGCGCGCGGGCGCGGTCCTGTACGTGCCCGGGCCAATTATTATGACGCGACGTGACCGACGAAATTCCCCGCGCGATTACCGGTACGAGAGTGGAGAAAGGTTCGCGGGCCAATTTTTGTCCATTGAGAGCGAGAAGGAGAGCGCGGGGTAATGCCGAGGTTTTCTCCCGCGCGGGAAGGGCTGATTGATGTATTTACCGCGGTATTTCGGCAAAAGTGCGCTTTATGAATGGAGATACGAATGGTAATCGCTGCTAATGATTGATATTTCACTTTGTTGTATTGCTTAATTTTGCGTGACACTTCTCGGTGAGAAATAAAATTGCGATTTAATTTATTAAATATATAGCGAGCTCCAGATTTTCGACGATGATTGCACTGGGCGTGCTGTTTATTATTACACGAAACACTGCCGGGGTACAATTATTTTACGCTCAATTCTTGCTACGGATAGCTGTTGATGTGCACGAATTTCCATTAAAATATGAAAGGTGCAGATAAACATATATATGTACAACAAAAGTCAATTATAGCTTCAGTCACTGGATGACTTTCTGCACCGAAATTATGTTATTGCAAAATTAAGTGGTTATAGGATTATTTTGACAAATAATTTGTAGAATATTTATTTGAAGAAAACAAGTGACAGTAACTTTTCAGTTCAAATTCGCGCGTGTTACTTCGTATTTATGATCACTTGTAAATAGTGAATTTTTGCTGCACAGATTTACATTGTGCTAAAAATTATTATTGTTTATTTTTGATACTATAAACGAGTTTATATTATAAATACAGTAATACATATTCTTTTGTTTATATTAAAATTTATTGCCGCATCCTCGACTACATCTTTAATAAACTCTTTAGTGTCAGAAAGTCTTTATCGGTAACTTTTAAAACAAATGTCACTCCCTATATAGATATTTTTTCGAAATGAAGACTTTTTAAATAAAGAAATCCTGTTCACATCAGAAATACCTGAAATTACCCCTGAGATAGTGATCAACCCATCAAATCGAACAAATCCCGTTTTCTCAAGGTTAAACAAATTTTTACTGCACAGCCGCGCAGAACCACTTTACAAGTACATTAAACCAGCAACATTGTAAAGTACCATTCTCAATTAAAAGAGAACCATTTCATAGTCGCTGCAAAACCTTTAAACGCGCCCGTCTCTCTGCATCCGCTGAAATTCGATCGGCGCACTCGGGGCCTTAAGCGGCGCACTTGCCTCGGCGGGCCCGCGGTAAAAGTCCGCTTTTCGCGGGCGATAACGGGCCGCGGGGAGGGTCCGGCCGCGCGCATGCATTATGCAAAGGAGCGCGGCTGCCGCGCGGCAAAAGTTGCCTCGTCGAGAGGAATATTCTGTCAATCAGCGCGGGGTTCGCGCGCGGCGCCGCCGTCGCTCTAAGGCCTCGTCCGCGGCGCATGGTAGCGGGCACACCGCAGGGAGATGCAAAAAGAGAAGGCCGCGGCGGCGCGCTCCTCGCCGCGGTGGAGGGGAACCGGTTTGGCCCGTCCGCTGCCGCGGGTTTACGCGCCGCCCGAGCGGCGCTGCGCCGGGATATGCACGCGCCGACGAGGCTTCGGATAAAAAGATGCACGAGAGAGATTAAGGCGCAGCCCTGGGAGGAGATGCTAATGAAGATTCCGCGGGGGAAAAACGTCGAGCGCGCCGCGGGATTAGGGGGGAGCGGGGACGCCGGGGATGGGTAACGAGGCTGCGAACGCTTAACGTCGTTGTCGTGCGCGCCTCGCGTCGGGGTGGATTTCCTTGAAATTTTTACAGCAGGCAAATTTTGTTGTTCTTTAGCGAAGCGGGTTCAAATCTGAGGTGTTTTCGACAAGTTCGTTCTCAAAGATTGCACTTTTTACACGCGGGGAATTGGTTGCGGTCTCGTGCGTTGCTGCCGATGTGAAAAAGCTTTCAATGATTGCGAAGTAGATTTGTATAAAAATGGTAGCGAATTATTCAATTATTGTAATATTGAACTGTAGTATTGGTTTGTTCGATGCACGACTCTATAAGAATAAGTACGAGAAAGAGAGTGTGTACAATAGAGAGACAGAGTGAAAAGTGGGGAGTAACGACCAAGGCAAAAGTAGGCGGACTCTCTCAATGTGCATACGTATAGTAAGCAGGCATTTTGTCTCACTCGTGTATCTTAAAACTTTTGTTGGAAAGTGTAGCAGCGTAACTCTCTTAACTATTCGCGGATGTTCACCACAAAAAAATTTTCAGGTAGTATGTAAAGGAATGCATTCACGAATTTTTGAAAATAGATTTGTAAGTTTAGTGGACAGTGGTGACAATGTAAGTGACTTATATAACCCAGTGTTAAATGATGGTTCATTTTATCATCAGATTTCTGAATTAATTTTCACGAGCGTCTGTTCGTGTAAAGTAATGCACTTTTTGAAGTTATTTTTGTAAAGTTGCTGTAGATGCAGCCCACTCATAGATGGACAGATATGGTTTACTACAGTTTTTAACATAACAACACATATTTTTAAAAACCTCATTCATAAAGTAGTGCAATATTATTTATTTATTTACCTACAATTTAAAATAAAGTGGCTGAGATCGTTAAATGCAAAATACAAAACCGAAAACCTATAATCAATTTTACAAAGTAACTAAACAACGTCTCTATGTAAAATAGAGATAATAGATGTAAAAAATTGAAACTAATATTGAATGATTGGTATTTTCGTACAAAATAATCTATTCTATTGCTTTTTTTTTTACACCGTTTTTTATATACGAGTAGAAATGCTATATAATGAATCTAAAAATAATTATTTTTTCTAACTGAATATAAACTTTCCAGTAAAATCAGATTCTCCATTAGAACAAGAATTCCGCCGTATTCGCATATTCGAAATTTTTCCCACAAATTTCAGATCATTTTCCCCAATTACTCAAGCATAAAAGCAATTCGGCCGAGAGTCATATCAGCGGAGACAAGCCGATTTAAAAGTATTCGCGTGTACGAGGAAACATTTAAAAAAAGAGAAGGAAGGAGTCGCTTAAATTTTAGAGTCGTGCCCCGAAAAAGCATAACTTTCGCCGACGCCCAACCTTGATCCATCAGTCTCTCGAATGCGGATAGTCGTCGGAAAGGTGTGGTGGCCGAAAACCGAGCGCACGCCAGATAAAAGTGCAACGGGCGCAGGCCCCAGGGCCCGTACCTTTCACGTACAACCATAATTGCGAAATTTCTTAATCAAACGTACGGCCGGGCGAAAAAAATCAGCGCGGTGAAAAAAAAAGAAGGAAGGAACGCGATCTGTCGATCAAAATCCGCGTTCGTTTAAATAGGACTCCCGGGCGCGGGGCTACCCGAATCGCCCGGAATATGATTGCACCGGGGTACGTACCGTTTTTTACGTAAGTACGCGATTTCGGTGGGGAGGGGCGTTCCTTTTTCCTCTCTCGATGCGCGGCCCTGGGCTTCGGCGTCGTTATAATTGACAAGCGCGCCTCAACCTAAATTCACAATGGGCCCGCGCGCGGCTTTCTCGAGGCGATTTTTCAGATTGCGCGGTAAAAGTATTATTCGGGCGCGTCCTTTTTCAGCCGGGCGATGAATTACTTTATCAAAAAACACGGGGAAATAAATTATGTTCCAATGTTGGCGCTATGCTTGTAGCCGGGGGAAAAAGATTTATCTCGCGCGTTTTGTTACACAACGTTTGTTCGCGCGCAATAAAAATAGTGGTAGGCGAAAGTTTAATTAATCATTGCAAATATTTGTCATTAAATATGGTGACAGCGGAATTTTTTTTTTAACTTTTCATCGAGCGACGAAAAATTTGATTTTTTTTTTATTTTTGAAAATGTCTTCTTCGTGGTATAACTCTTCTCTCGATGAATTATTTTTCTAAGCATTTTTCGCGAATGTCAAGTTACTAATTTAAACGAAGTCCAATTAATCTGTCTATTTTTATTGAGTAGAGAAATATATACAAAGTTGAAAATGTAATAAATCTCTAAGAGCTGAATTCGTGAACATTTTTATGTGATTATGTAAAAGCGAATATTGTGTTTAATGTTTTATGAGTCTGCAGAAATGAAGCAAGCCAATTTTAAGCACATTCTTTACGTACAATTAAACCACTGTAAACGTTAGAAATTTTTCGAAAATTTCGGAATAATTATCGAAATTTTTTTGTAAAAATTCCCTGTTTGACATATTGTTCTACGATTTTTAATTCTAATAACGATTATAATAATCCTTGGATATCTAATATATGCCTTCAAATTTATCACAACAGACCTGCGTGCAAACTATCTGTATTTCTTCTCCTTTATCTTATTTTTCTATCTTGGCAAGTTTTTATAAGAGCCATTTATCTATCAATAAGAATTAATTCTTCTTGTTATGTTTGAAATTACAATGACTCTTCGCTTCCAAATAAATATTAGAATATAATGTGCTTATTTAACGATATCCTCTTCCCTAACCACGCAGTAAAAAACCAAAGATTTACAGATTTGCCGTTTCTTCTTTTTGACGCTCATTAAAATTTAATTGAACCGATTATTAATATCCCATACAAATCCAAACGAGCGATAAACTTTAATAAGCGAGCGCGCTAATTTGCCGTCTAATTAAGCATTGTACAAGCCAAGAAAGAAGGGGCGAACATTCCCTTTTGATTCGTCGCGCGTCCGTTCCCGATAAAGTCCACCGACAATGTAAGAACTTTCAATTAGGGAATCCGTAAGGGGGAGAGAAAACGGCCGCGTCCCGTACGTCCGACTCGCATTATTTTTTTCGCCCGCGCGCGCGCGCGCCGAGAGAAAGGGCAATCCCCATAAGAGGGCAGAGAGCGCGGCGCGGAGGTGACGGTAACGAGTGAAGGGACACAGCTCGGCAAAAAAACGAAAAGAGAGAGAAAAAGAAGGAAGGAACGAGAAGGGAACGAGAGTCGCACGGGGAGAGGGCGGAGAAAGGTGCACGCGCGAAGGAGGCGAGAGTGAAAGTACGCGCACACGCGGGCGAGGAGAGAGAGGCCTGCGCGCGGGGTGGATAACGGAGCCGAGGGCACACGGGAGCCCTTTTCCTCGCGATTCTCTTTTTTCGCTCGCCCGATCTCTCTTTCGCTCGCTTTCTTTAATTTTTTTTTTTGGCGTTACGCGAGATCGGGACCCGACGCCGCTGGAAACACGAGAGCCGGCTGAATCTCGATGTGCGCCGGAGATTAGGGACGAGAAATCTCGCGCGCGGAGGTGCCACGGGGTGGATGGGAAATCATGCGGGCGATTTGCGAGGCTCGCTTTCTTTTTTGATTGGAGGGGACGAGAGGAGGCTTTCGACTTGCGAGTGCACCTTTTTTCAGCCTCGAGGAAGGATTATTGATAGATAAGGAATTCATTGAGCTGAGGAGTAACTAAGTGACTCGTGCGATTCCCTTTTACGCGTTACTGTGTGATTGGCACTAATGGAATTTGATTCTCTTATAAATATTAAAATTATTCTAATTTGAAAAATAATTTAAGCCTTCTTAGAGTGTAGAATTCGCACTAATTAACGGAATCTAATTTAATTTTCTTTTCATATTTGCATAAGAGATGTTTTTCTACTGAAAAAATTTATTATGAATTTTTGCTAAATTAGAAATGTAGTTTAATATCAATATTCACAATAAATATATTATTCCGAGAATATCAATTTCTCCATTCCTTTTTTTCAAGTAAGCTTTCAGCCTAAAAGTATTTGCATTAATCTTTCCTATATTATATTTCAACGTGTAAAAATAATTATCCAATGCATGAAAAATGTTTAATCCACGTAACGAATAATAACAGTAAATTATAAAAAAAAAATTAGAGTAGGGCAAAAAAAAACTAAAATGCAGTTAAATTGTCAAGTAAAGCAATTTTGTAATTAAACTCTGCACGTAGATAAGTTAGAGTATCGCAGTAAGGTTACATCTGGCTTTATTTTTAGGCCTCCGCGCAAATATATCGCGGCAGCACCAGCGGCTGATTAAAAATACTACGTATCAATTATATTTTATTTCTGCAACACTGGCGCGGCGCGTGCACGTGTTATAAAAAAAATCACACACACACGCCCAGCATCCAGTCCTGAGCGTATAAAACGAAAAAAAAAATTGACGATAAAAAAGGAGTTTTAATCAAATGTAAATCACCCGTATATCGCGGTGAAATTTGCAATTTTATGCATTTATATATGCCGGATGGCGGCTCGCGCGCGCGTGTGTGCGCGCACGAAGAGCCGGAAAGGCCGACCAGTTAAAATTTTTACTGTAAATTGCTAGACCGTAATCGCGCTCGTACATCGGGGCAAAAATGCCTCTATTTACGGCCCCGCGAAAGATCCTCCGCAAATCAGTGAGATCCAATTCCGCCGACGAGTACCGCCTCATCCCCCCACCCCCACACCTCCTTCCACAGCGAAGGAGCCACCCGATGCTCGCACAATCCAATCGACGTAAAATCATTACGCGCCCGAGAGTCCGCCTCTCCCGTATACACACACACTCCGCTAAAACAAACATCGGGAGAAAAAAGATCCGCCGGGCGAGATAGGTGTTGCGCGCGCGCCCGATTAAGGACGCGTACGCGCTCGTTAAGGGGGTAAGGGAGCGCGCGATAAAAATCATCGATATTGTTCGGCGACGAGCGGGGGTCCCGCTTCTTCTTCTTCTTCTCTTCCTTCTTTTTTATCTTATTTCATTTTTTTTATATTAAACTTTTTATCCTCGCGGGCTAATTAGGGATTGTCTTTCGCGGCTCGGTGTAACGGAATACCGGGGGAGCGTCGCGAGAGTTTCTCGGGCGATCGTTATGCCGTCGCCGAGCGAGATGTGCGTTGGACGCGCGATAAAGGCCGATGGATAAAGACTGGGTAGTAATTCTTTATCTGTTATTTACAAGCGAATTGACCGGTAGCCCCGTAGTTATGCGAACCACCTTGTAAATATGCGACTTGTCTATAAACGCCCGCGACATCAAGTATCTGGTTTACGGCGGAAAAACTTTTTATAGACTGTCTGGGCTTATTTTCGATTTTAATGAGTTAAAAAATTTTTAGTGCATCGCCTGTAACAAATTTTACGCCGAAAGGAAAAATGTTATAATCATGCAGCGTACTTTTCTTTTCTTTGTTATTTAGCTATTAAAACATTTTTTTGGAGATTTATTATGGAATACAAATATCTGAGTATTTGTTTATCTGGAAACCTAAATAATTTTATCGTACTGTTTTAGTAAGCCTATTACTCTAATTTCCACTAAATTTTAATAAGTTGAAAATTGAATAAAACTCAACATTTATCTCCGTTATTCAAGAAAATGATCTAATTCAGCATTTGAAGTACAGAGAAAACATGGTACAGGTAAATTTAAAGCGAGAATAAAACATCACTTGAGTTGCCATCTCAAAAGTTCCGTAATCACCAATATTTCCCGCGGAGTAGTATAAGTTTTTGGAGTTTTCAGTCAAAAGTCGGAGATTCCCCGCAAGTTCGGAATTTCAACGGTAAACTTTACTTATCGATCCTCGAAATTCCTCCGGCATTAAGGAAACATTGTACTCGTTATCGGGATAAAAGACAGACTACAATCGAATCGGCCCATCTTTCCCACCACTCGCAGCTGTCGTTTCGAGAATTTTAATGGAAAAATCACATTCCGATTAAAAGAAAAAAAGCGAAGGAACCGATAAAACAGCTCTCGAAAATCGCGAACACCTGACGCTCCTCAACGCGCGAGTCCTCAAAGTCCATCCCGACCGCAGCAGCCGCTATGTACTTCACTTTTGCAGGAAAACGCACGCGTGTGCTCCCGATACGAGATACTTAGTCCAGCGCTACGTGGGCATTACCCCCCTCTCCCTCTCCTCATCGCGGATGCAAAAAAGGCGCGAGCAAATAGAGTAAATAACGAGAAAAACGAGAAATGCGGGCGAGCGAAACGGAGGAACGGGAGCGAGCGAGAGGCGCAGGCGAATTAAAGATCGAAGAGAGCGATCATCCGGCAGCAGCCCCGGATCCCGGATAATGATAGCGTTGCTACGTACCGTTTTCTATCTCGCTCGAGTCCCCCTCTCGGGCCCGGCCGCTCTCTCGCGAAGATTCAGCCGGGCTAATGCCGGCGCTTCCGGCCGTTGCCGAGCGCGCGAGCTCCGACGCCCCGGGAAGCCGAGTCCGCCGTTAGCCGCGCGAAAACCAGGCCTGCTGCCGACGACGTTGGCCGAGCGAGAGCAGGGGACGAAATAAGCAGGACGTGGATGAGGCTTCGAACGATTGATCGGGAGATAAGGGCGTTGTTGTAACTTTTTTTTTATTTTCTTTTGTCGATCGTAATGTAGAAGAGTAATGTCGATCGTAATGAAAAATTAAAATTAAAATAATCACTTGGCATAGTGAAAAGTAACTCTGAAAAAACTGAGCCTGCCTAAGTTCGATTGGTTCTGTTTGAAAATCGAATCGAGAGGTTTTTCACTCTTCAACGTTTTGAGAATCGAGTTTTTGCGATAAACAAAGTTGGTTATGAGGGATAAATAACTTAACTTTTGCATTCCTGAAACCGTGTAGAAATGCGATCTTTTCTAACGTAACTGTTTACAAACGAGGAAAGAAATAACCATCTTTAGCCTCTAAAGAGGGCAGAAGTAAATTAATTTCTTCTTTTTTCAACTTTGTAGTGGAATAAAGGCATGATAAAAGGTGTCTTCAGTGACAAAGATGCCCTCGATACCGATCGTTCTGAGCACTTCATCCTCGCTAGAAATCATTTATTTTCTGCCTTAGTTGTTCAATACACAATTATTTATAAATAAACTTTGCTTTGAACTGAGAGCTTGTAGGAAAAAGGACGCTAAGTTGTAAGTCATATTTTCTTACACGTTTCAAACGTACGTATTTAAGGGATGAGTGTGTTAAAAACTACCTTTACTATTAATACGAACGATAATTTTATTTAAAAAAATACTCCATTAAACTATTAACGTGCAGTGAAACCTATTATTTTTAAATGTTTGGATCTTAAAAGATCACTTTATGTCTTCTAAAACTGAAATTATCAATGAATATTTCTAACAGGGAATCGCAGTAGTAACTAATAACGACCGACTTTTCAGAATTGCATTTTTTCCCTTGGTCCACTGCACTTACCTTGAGAGTTAAGGCCGCCATTAAGCTTTGGAAGTTCTTAATCAAGGGTATGTTAGATGCGTTTAATGTCTTTTCTACGATACGCCGGGAGAGCAGTATTTTGTTTTCGAGCGATCATTTTGCCTTGGCGGCGCGCTGCCATAACGGTTGATTTTAACACTTCCAGTTTTAGAAGCACCTATCAGCCGAGGCCTGATGTTACACTGATAGCTAGAAAATACGCGCTCATAACTTGCGCGGAGCAGTTATTTGCGGGAACGTATTAGATACAGCAGATAATTTCTCTCATCGATCACCCGATAAATAATTTATTTTTTTTTCATCATTATTTCTTTTTAAATAAAATCGTCCTTTTTCTCCGATCGCCGATAGCGCGAAACAATTTTTTCAGGCCTCTTTTGCGCGCATTGTTTCCGTTTTGAAAAAAAGAAGACCGGCCGAAAGAAAAATCCGCCGGAGGCCGCGCTGTAAGTTTATCGGAATTAAGGCCAGGGCGAATGCTGAAATTTGAAACTTTTTATACTTTCATTAAGAGTGTATGAAGTTTTAGCCGCATATTTGGCGGCGTTTGAACGTACTTACACTCAAGTTTCATGTTAATGCACGAAAGTACCGTACAATAAAAAAATGGTGAAACGGCCGGGTACTTTTATTTTTACACCGGAGACATTCTTTCTTTTTTTATGCAAGCATATCGAAGGATAATGCACTATAAAATTTTTTTAAGTCCAAGCATTGATTGCCATTTTTATACGTTATTCGAAATCTTACAACGTCGTAGCCGAGGAATCGACTTAATTTTACGCACAATGTGTTAACACGTTGATAATCGCTGCTTTTTACCAAACCTCTCTCAACATTTAAGCACAATTTACGCGTAAAATTTTAACGCGCCCGGTATCGTAAACCCGGCGCAAAACACGAGGCGCACTTTCGTTTAACGATATTTCCAAAAATTTTTCCAGCCTCCGCGGTCATAAATAATCTCCACCCTTCCAATTTGATCCGCCGCTATCGGTGCATCTGGGCGATCGAGGAAAACTCGCCCCTAACGAAGCCGCTCGCTCGCACCTCGCCGGCCTAAGCGCATCGCTTCCCGCGAGCGAGGCAAAAGAGGCGAAGGAAACTCCCGAGTCCAAAAAGGGAAGGAGAGCGAAAAAGAAGCGGAGCACTCGGGGCAAAAAAAAGCGAGGGTAGGGTGGAGAGGGGGCGCGGGGTGGGGAAGAGAGCGGCACGCCCATGATCGCGAGGGGCAATTACCTGCACGCGGAAGACGGGCGCGCGCGCGCGCGTCCGGCAATCATACGCGTGATCTGCTCCTCTCTCGAGCTACCGCACGCGCATTTTAATTACGCCCCGGTGCTCGATTCTGATCGCTCGATGGACCCCCGGATGATATTGCCCCGGCGATAAGCACCGGGGCGTCTTGCCGCGCGCGCGCGGCCGACGCGCTATCGCCGGGGCGACGGGGAATTTTATTGTGGAAATTATACCGCGAGGGGGGGGGGGAGTACGATTCGAGTGTACGAGCGCTGGAAATTACTACTTAGCTCCTAACTAACGCAGCGAGTGGCCTTTTTTAATGGCGCGAGCATTGCTCGCTCGGCCGATCGCTGGAAACTTGAATTGCCGCGCGAGCGCGCGCGGAACGGGGATTTTCAGATCTTCGTTCTAGGTAACGCTCGTTTCGCGAGGCGAAATTATTGCTGCGGGGACTGCTGGCTCTTTAACCACTCTGCGCCGTGGCCGCGGCCGTTTTATTTGAAAACTACCTGCTCGAATTATTTATTGAGTGAAAATTATAAGGAAACAACATTTTCAGTTTATTATTTTATTACTAAAAAATTGTTAAGGGTGAAATGAATCAGGATTTAATTTGTAACAATTATTTTGTCGTCGTTTAGATTTTATTTTTGTTTACTACCTGCAATAGGGTTGTACATAAAAATAATCTTTTAAATAAACGATTCGTTAAGATTTAAATCTTCTTAAATATCGTTTATTAAAAATTGATTTATTACATTATACATGCAGCTCCGAATTTTTAACACATATATCGAGGGGTTATTCACTGTAATTTTAGTTTCATTTGATTACGATAATTACCAGAATTTCATCGATTTTTTAATGGTGACATGATTCTTTACATAATCAGTTAATTGATATCAGTTACTTGGTAGAACATCGGTAGCCTCTCTCGATGCCTGACACCCACTTCTTAATGGTTTACATATAAAACTGAGACAACAGTCTCTCTACTGAGAATAACAGATGCCTCAAAGTTCATCTGGTGGTAAATATACCAACTAATATAATGCCTGAGCTCAATCGTGTAAATAATTTTTGATTTAAGAATTTTAATTTTACTGATCTAATAATTCAATTATTTACGTTGCTTTTTAACAATACTGTTTTCAAAAAATAATCTATTTTATTTGAAAACTACTGTATAAACTCCGTGCAAATTACTCAAATTGATTGAAAGTCTTCCGAATAAGTGCACTCAAATTGATTTGCACTGATTTTGAATAAATATTCACTATTTCCTATTTAGTGACTATGTAGTTCATTATTTACCGAGTGAAAACCATCAGGAATCAACATTTCCTGTTTATTATTTATGTTAAGGCTAAATGATTAGCGATGCTGCTGATCTATTATGACCAAATTTCTCCTCGCTTAGCTTTGAATGGGCAAAGCGTCTTATTGAACGATCAATTCTTGAATTTACGATCGGTCGGTTGGCGAGCGCGGAAAAACACCGCGAGAGGAAGCCAACGAAACTAAATAAATCCCCCATACATACGTATACAAGTCTCTAACATAATGTCCGATTCATCATGAATGAAGTCCCGAGGAGACCTTTAATAGACTCGATAGTACGAGGTTGTTGTGTACACATAACTACAGCGCGGCCCGTGTTGTTCGCATATTTATGAGAGAGGTGAATTCGAGGTGCTCGCTCTATAAGCAGCTTCGAACTTGCCGTACCAACCTTATGGTGAATTCATATTGTTTGCGTGTATAAATATTTAATAATGCACGATTGTTTTGAAATTATTTTTTTTATTCACTCCCCATTCAATGCTACAACAAGTAGTGTTTAATCATTTTCCCCAACATATTTCATCGTTATTGGAAAAATGTAAATGTCTTTGATTCAAGACTTTAAATTATTAAAGAATCCAGATTGATAATGAATTAAGATCTTTATATTTTTAATTCGAAATTTAAGACTTTAATTTAATATAAGACGTAAATAGCATTACTATTATTAAATTGTCATATACAGAATTTGGATCTAGTAAAATGACAATTCTTTAGATTTAAGTATAAAACATAATAACATAATTAATATTATTGTCAAAGATAATAAATAAGTGATTACTTCGCGATACGAACTTAATGCAATTTAATTACTGTAAAAGGATTTAATCTCTTATAATTTGTAAAATAAATAAATAAATAAAATAACCCATTTCATTCACATTCATTTGAGTTGAAAAAAATATATTATTAAATAACAATATTTTTAAAAAATTTCATCGAAAGGTAAGTGCATTATATTTATTCTAAAGAAATCATTGTTATCACATTATAAATGGTACATTTATCCACTCATCCACTTTCTTTATATCCCTTTTCAAAATGTCTATAAAGCATTCTAAAGAAGAGAACAAATATTTAAATAAAATTTACCACAAATACTACACTATATAAAATCATAAATTCAACATTAATTTCGTTATCACTCCTATGGGTTTTCTGCGCTACTAACCCCTTGAAAACCTCTCGCTCGATCAATCCGAAAAAAAACCAAAAAGCAAATAGCAAATCTGCAGCATTAAAAAAGGAAAATTAATGAATTTATCATCCAATAACAACGACGGAATCCAGTGACTTGTCTCACAGCTCACCCTCGAGCGTAGGCCCGCGGATCGGCTCGTCCTTGCGCTTGTGGACGCCGCCTGCACCGCCGGGCCGCATACCAGCGCGCCGCCGCGCGCATAGGATAACACGCTCGAAGTGAATGTACGCGCGAGGATACGCGAGGAGGCGAGGGGGCTGCCGCGGGGTGGGGGGCAACGAGATGCGCTGCCGGCTGCAGCGCGGCGGCGAGCGCAAGACGACCTTGACAGAGCCTTCAGGAGCGGAGTCTCTCTCTCTCTCTCTCCTCGTCCTCTCTGCTCTCCTCGGCCGCCGCGAGGTGTACTACATAGATTACCCCGGCTGCCGCTGCTTCGCCGTACATACGCGCGCCCGAGTTATTATTCAAGGGCGCGATTTATGGGAATATTTGTGCGGCCACTTGTAAATAGGCGCGCTCGCTAATTCGGCGCGTGGGAGGCCCTCGTTTTCGAGGGCTCGCTAAATGACCGGGGCTTTGTGCGCGCCGGGTGCGGGAGAGGAAGGAGGAGAAGCGATATCCAGATTTTTTACGGCGGCTTTCGGCTTAATGAGTGCGCGCTTGCGGGGATTCGGATGCGACGCTGTTGCGCTGACGATGAACGGCTCGATGCTGGTACTGGTCTTGTAATGGGTTGTATGACTGATACTTATGGACCGGGGGAGACGATGTTCTTTTGCTTTCGCAGCGATGTTTTTGAGACACAAGCTGCCCAATAAATGTATGCGCAAGGTCAAGTTGAAGTAGACTCATAAATTTGTCAATTTTTTTACTGCGTTTCTTATCGAGACATCTAAAGATTATAAGGGACAATGCCTATGTAGGCTTTTATTACAATTGGAAGATATACGTAAGAAGCTAGTACTACTCAGCATTTAAAAAAAAATTAATCCTTTTATGTATAGAAGGAAATTTTTGTAAAAAGAACGTCATTTGATTAACGCCTATGTTTAATGGAAGTAGAAATAGACGGGTATAGACAGACAGTGATAATCCATCATGTTTTTGTAATTTTTCTTCAAAGAGAATAAATTTTTTATGTAACCTCTTCTTACATGCAAATACACATTTGTATAGATTTTTCTTGTATTTTTACAATAAATTTTTAAAAATAAAAATCAAATTAAAAAAAAAATTAAGATACGAAAAATAATGTTAAATTTGTTATTGTTCTGAATTTACAAATTTTTGTTTACTTTTACTATAAACAATTCTTTTCCTCAAGAGAAACATCGTAAAATCTATAATTCAGGTAAACAAATTTCAATCTCATTCAGAAAGGATCGCGTATGAACCAAAAACGGCTTTCATCTCAAAATTCCTTCGAACTACCCTCTAAACCCCTTAAAAACTCAAAGAATTCAAACCCCGCTTACCCCGAGTTCACTAACTCGCTAAAAAAAGAAGAGCAAAGAGAGAGAGAGAGAGAGGGAAAAAACCGTAGGACGCGACCCCCCGGCGCACATAATAATAACCGTAAAAACTCCTCCGTCCGGCGCGGTGCCTCTCGCGGTCTGGGGGGCTAAAGGGAACCGCGGCGATTCCGCGCGCCTTTCATTGCCGGCGATATTCCCGGGCTAAGGCCTCTAACCGCCCCCGCGCGCGCGTAATTCAGCGGCGGCGGCAAGCGCGATTGTCGAGAGGCCCGGGAAAGCGGCACTTGTTGCTTCCCCGCAAGCGCGCGCGCGGGGGCGGAGAGGCGAATGCGTGAACCGTGCGAGGGTCGTCACCGGACCGTCAGTGGATATACGTGACGACGGGGAGGGGTGCCGCTCACTGACGCGTCGCGCGTGCCCCGCGCTCCACTTTCCTTCTCTCTCGCGCGAAGCTCCCCCGCTCGTTCCTTTTTTTTTTTTAAAGCAGTCATTACGAGGCTCCCCCGAGGACGCGGAGGACTTGATTTTTCACGACTTTTCTTTCGAGGAGATTTAAGCGAGAAAATTAATTCCATTTTTGCGATGCGTTTCTTATCGAGATGTCGTTTGTAACGGGTTATCTCAAGTTTCTAAATTAATCAATTTCGTTAATTAGAGAATAAATTACTCGATCGATCATTTCGCGCGCATGATTCTTTATTTACTTCAACGTTTCGGTACATGCTTCGCGCCTTAATCGGGAGCTTTTGAAAAATCATTGAAAGCTTTTCAACGGCTCGTATTTCCAATTTTATTAATTAAATTTTTTTAAATATTCAATACGCTTTTAATAATCGTATTTCTATAATTATGAATATAAATTTTATTTTTATTCTCCTGAGTATATATGCATCGCAATTAATTTCTCAAAGCCACGCGTTCATCGCGCGCCGACTTTTTGTCCCCTCTCCGGCTCTTCTTACCCCACTTTCCGTCTATATTCCGTGAGGCAAGGTCAACAAACTTGGGAGATCCGAAAATGAAAAAGACAAACGGCGAGGCGGCCAGCGCCCGAGATCGTCGCAACTTCGGGCGGAGATCGCATTAGGACGAACTTTTTTCCGACCGCTCATTCTCGCCCTCGCTCGCGAAACTGTACCGTCGGGCTCTTTAAAGGATTCCACCACTTCTTTTTTACGTCGACTTTGCATTGTTTCGAGGATCGGAGGGCCCGCGAAACTTTTCTCCTACCGCGCAATTGACACCAGCTCGATTTGTCTGACTTCGATTTATCTCGACGCTTATGGAATTCTCAGGGGTGTTCCTGAAAGTTGAAGCTTTTA
>UXGC01000389.1:72969-128521 GCA_900480045.1 Eurytoma adleriae
CAACCCAAACACAGCGCAGCAGCCGAGCGTTTGAACCGTCAATTTATATAATTCATAAACGATGAGAGCCGGGAGAGGAGGCCTCGGGTATAGCGCGCGAGCGAGGTCAGTGATTTCAAAATCATCGCCGCCGCCGCCGCCGCGCGAAGATTATTGTGCAACTAATTATACTTTTACGGCGGCGAATGACACCCGCTCGGCCGGGCTCCTACGGAGACCCCGCAATAATTTTCTCTCCGCCGCCGCCGGTACCTCCCGCTGTAAAAGCGACTCTGTGCCCCCGCGCGTCCGTCGCGGCGGAGGCGAAATTTCGCAGCTCTAAAAGCGTAACGCCGCCGCGGCACTGCGGCGTTTATCTTCGCGACGTTTTTCGCCTCTTTCCCCTGCTCCTTTTTAATTGCGAGTCTTTTTTTTTGCTGACTGAAAATGAACGAAAATTTTCAAAGGCTGCCAACGGGACGCTTTTAAACGCGTCCTCTAACTTTTTGGCTTGCGCCTTTTTTGGTGTTAAGTTTACTTTTTATGGGTGGTATAAAACCTATTGTACGTTATTTATTTATAATTATGCGGTAGAAAGCGTTTTGCACGCTTGCGCGGTTAAGTAGTAATAGACAGTGAAAACAGTGACTAGTCAGACAAGACCCTTTTTTCAGGTAGGTATAAGTTTATGTTTATTCTTTTTCATAATATAATACATACATCCATAATTTTATTACATAAATATTATACTATTATATATATAATATGCTTTATTATACAACCGTCATTACATAATTTACAATGAATATAACGTTATTATAAAATAAATTTCTGAAATTGTTAGAAAATTGCACTATACAAAAATACGTCTTATCCCTGAATGAAAATTTAATTCACCAGTGATCTCTTCAATGAAATTGAAAGCCCCAAATGCATCTTGTTCAAGTCCCCAATAACATAACTAACGAAGTCATCGAAAAAACGTCTGATGCACCCATTCCTAGAAAGCCCAAGTGATAGGCAGGGAAAAGGGCGTGCGCCGTCGTCGTCGCCGGGTCTTTGCACTCGTTCGCTTCGAGGGAGGCGAGTCGCCTAATTGAGGTGGCGAGCGAGATAAGCGAGCGCTCGGTTTTCGCGGCTGCCGCTCGCGCGCCAAAAAGGAAGACGACGCCGTCGGGGAACGGACGAGGAGCCAGGGCGCGCCGATTGTTCGGCACTTCGGTCCTCTCGAGGGGATTTTTATTATCTAATTTGCGGGAGGCCGTCGCGATTGTTTGGGCTACCTAACAGCCGCCCCGGCGATAATGAGGCTCATTTCGTTTCCCCTCCCCCCCTTTTTTTGGGCGCGATCGATTGCGGCGTACCGGTCGAGTGTCACTCCCATCTGCTTTGTAGTGGCCTTTTACTGAGGTAGTTGAAAGGCTTGCTTTTGTCTAATTTTTTATGTAGGTACTAAATTGGGAAGGTGCGGGTGGTTCCACTTGCTAGGTTATTGACAAATAAATGTAAATAAGCGTGAAGATCATACAGAGTTATCAGAATTTTTAAAAAGTGTTTTCGATCACTTTAGGAATAAAAAACGTTTTTAAAATCCTTAAAAATAGCCACATAATAAGATTACCTTAAATTAGTATTACGTATGCCCTTGCGCAATTTTTGTGAATGAAACGTAAGCGACGATCAAAACCAATAAAAATCAGAGCGCCTCGATGTAAGATCAATTTCAGCGCGCCCCACAAATCATTTTATTTCCGGTACATCCAAAAATAAATCCCTTTTTTTCTCAAATTCACGCCCGCCGTGTCAACGACCCCGCGGCGCTCTTTAATTCACTCCTCGGGCGAGTTACGCACTTGCATCCGATGACCCGCGTGGCTCGCCGAAAAACTCATCGAGCGCAAAGCTCGCCGACTCCTGCGACGAAGAGGAACAAAAAAAAATCCGAGAACCAAGAAAGCGGGAGAAAAAAAAAGCGAGTGGAAAGGCACAAAAGGTCCGAGGAAAAGGAAGGGTATCTGCTAAAAAAAGACAAAAGGTCGTGGGGGGGAGGGAGGGAGGGGAGAGGAGGGAGAGGCGCGCGCTGCTGCAATGCACTCGCTCGTTGCTCTTTAGATATAAATAAAGCGCGGCGCGCAGAGGGCAAGGAACCACGCGCGCGTCTGTCCCGATGCTCGCGACGACGACGACGACGACGACGACGACGGCTCTTTGTGATAAAATTGCGCGCGACGAGCCGCGGCGCGAGACTCGCGCCGGCACCACGCCGAGGCGCGTCTTTTTTTTCGCTTTGCCCACCCCCCTCCCCCTACCCCCGTGCTACCCCTTTATTTTTTGCGGTAATGGGGTGCACCGGCGTTTTACTCGATTGAATTTTAATTTAATAGGGGACTTTTATTTATTAGTGCACCTGATACGGTGTGTGGCTAACTCAACCCTGTTATACTGTCTACCCCGTAGGTTTTATTGGAAGATTTTTATTTACTCTTGGGTAATGATGGAGGAGTCTTTTGATAATAAATAGATTGATAAATAGGAATTTGTTTATTCTAATGTATATACAGTTTTTTGTAAGGAGGACTCCAAACTGGACTTTTCGATCACCCCCCAAAATATCACCCCATCCTCAAAAATATTTCACTATTCTAGAGGTCGTACATGTCATAATCTGATACGAATGAAACCCACTGGGTTTGGGTAGCTCGAAATCAAGCATTATTTTATGAATGATATTTGGTCTATCATCCCCATTGTACAAGACATCGTGGAAAAAGCTTTCCATGTTGCGGCCTAGCGTTCACCCATCCAAGTCTGTAGCGCGCTAATGCAGTACTTGGAATATCTCTACCGATGTCTCTCTTTTATTAAAAATTTTATTATTAATAAAATTATTGAATTTTTTTCACTTTTAGATTTAATGAAAATGCTACATAACGTTCGTTGCGATATAGCACACAAATATCTTTAATACTAAATTGTTTAATTAAAATTTTCAGGTATTTTACGAGATAACGTAGTTAAAATGTTTTTCACACGAATGTCTGATGTGATCCAATCATTTTCTATTCTTTATTACAGCAACAAAAACAAATTTAAACTTAAATCCAACAATTACATAATTGAAAATGATTGTACAATGAACAAAGATAAAGTGATATGCTCCTTTGTTCACAATTCTTCATTTTGCTCGAGCGGAGAATTTCACTGAACAAGGTATTCCCCGAAATCGCTATGAAATATCCCTCTCCCGGGAAGATTAATCGAGTACTTCGTTCGATTGCTTACTCCCTCCAAACAGCGACAAGATAAAAAGAAGAAACCGCCGCAAAAAGCGAAACGCTAATTCACGCACCCTCCGGAATTCCCGCGCGCGCGCATATCCGGCTCGCGAGCCCCGCGGACGAAACTGGGCCGGCAATTTACATAACGCTGTTTAAAAATACGCAAAAATCCAGCCCCCACGATCCCACGGAGACCCGCGAGAGAGAGATTCTCTCTCCATCTTCGAGAAAATGGGCGACGAAAGAAAGTCGGCCCTCCCTATTAGAGCCGCTCCGCTGGAGGAAGAGAGAGAAAGAGAGACAGAGGGATAGCGGAGAAGCCTCGCGGACGACGAATATGGCCGCGCACTGTAGGTGCATCCAAATATTACATTGCCGGATAAATATAGGCGCCTCCACCTCTGAACCCTCCCCGGCCGGGAGGAGGGGGGCAGTGTCGCATGCCGTAGAGCCGGAGCGTCGGGCTTCTCCTTGGCGCTGCATTTCCTTTCTCGCTCGCGAGCGACGTCTCGCCGACTTTATCTTTAGTTTTCTCAGCTGCCGCAGCGTCACGGCCGATGAGTCGGTTTTCGCGCGCCGCAGCGCCGCCGGAGGAAGCCGCAGCGTCGCCGCGGCGATTGCGCGAAAAACTTTATGCGACGATTGTTTTTTTTTTCCCTCTACTTTCATCTTCCTTTTTTTGTTTGTTCGAAACGAGATTGAAGTTTTCAATTGGTTCAATCGAGCTTTTCTAGACGGGGAATGTGGAAGGTTAATTTGGTGGAAGAGTAGGAGGTTAATTAGATTAATTTCGTAATTTAGAGATGAGGTTTTAAAGGCTTGACTGTTACATTGTCCGGAATTAAATTTTGCGCTGTTTGCCACGGCACTCTTCGGAAAATCTTCTGGAGGTCTCTTAGCTCCCCAAATATTGACCATCGCGTAATTGCGGTTTTTTCATTCGTACAAGATGTTATTAGCCAAGAAAGTAAGAGTTTCATTGCAAGTGGAGGGAGCGTGAAAATCGCTTTTTTGGTTTCGCTTAGCACTTTCCCCGAGAAAGCTTGAAAAAAATTTTAACCGGAAAAGTTCTCCACTGCAACTTTGTTTCTGAAACCAACGCAGGATGTTTTTACTGATTTACAATGTTCATAAAAATTGACAAGTGTAGAATTATAATTTCTTAAAGAATATTTGCACTTATTTTATGATAAAAATTGAATGCAGCTTGAACTTTCGCGTAAAATATCAAAGGCAATTAACAAAGTATTCGTCGTTAAACAAGGAGCCACAAAAGTTTTCATTCGTAAAAAAACTTCTACGTCGAACTTTTGCGGAGGCACTTTTCAAATCATTTACAACTGCATCTTCGGGCGGACGCTTTTTTTTTCTATCCCTTAAGAAATCGACGAGGCATTATAAGAAATCCCATAAAAGTTAAACAATCCCCAACGAGATTACTTCCAGCCGGCAATATTCATCTTCATTCCCCGGCGCGTATTGCGAGGCGGAGAGAGAGAAAAAAAATCGCATCAGCTAACGGAATTTTCTGCAAGTCTGTCAGAAAACGAGTATGAAAATATTTTTCTCGATGAATTCGTCCCGTCGAAGGTGATGAGAAGCGACGTCAGTGGAGCTTGGAAATTCAATGCACGAGATTCATTGGATGCCGGATGATCTACGAGGTAGACGCTGTAACGTCTTATTGCGCTCGCGATATTCGCGCGGAATTTCTGATGCACGCATTAGCGCCGCCCGCCGGTCGTAACGATTTTTTTTTTCATCTCGTCCCGTTTCCCCGGAAAAATCCGTTGTTTGCGAAAAATACCCGGCGACTAAAGGATCGCCGGGGCGGCCCCGCGCTAACGAAGCGACTCCCGGCGAAAACGCGAAACACACGTCTTTCGGCTAAAAAAAGAAGTGTAATTTTCGGCGAAAATTCTCCCGGTAATCCGTCGGCTTACGATGAACCGTACGAAGCGGGGGAGAAAGACGGCCGAGCGACGGGCTCGTCGTGATAAAAAAAAAGGGCGGGCGGAGGTAGGGAAAAGAGGGCGGGAGGCATCCGCGAATCCCGTACTTTCATCAAAATCAAAAGCAACTAAAGAGTATATACCTCGAGCCAATAACCCATTCATTTTTCAAATTCCCAATCAACGCAGCCCCGGAGTCCAGAATTCAAATATAGGAAGCTCCCCCGCCTCCTATCTCTCTCGCCCCGGTATAAAGATCCTGGGGCTCGTTCCATCATTTATTCGGAAATTTTTTATTAACGCCAGCCCGTAGAAGAGAGACGGGGCGCGCTACGGGTGCGCACTGACAAAAAAAAACAAGATCGCCCGAGAGGAGAGAGAGAGAGAGAGAAGTCCCCGGCCGCGTATGGAAGGAAAAGAGGAAAGAGAGCGGCAAAAAGCGCGGGGCGAGGGAGAGAGGGGGCGGAGGACGAGGTAAGCGAGAGAGGAGAGAAAGGGGAGGACGCGGCGAGGGAGAGAGGAAGAGAGAGGAAAAGGACGAGCGAGTTGCAGAGGGATCGAAGCGGGCGCGCGCTCTCGCCTACCCCCGGCGATATATAGAGAAAAGAAGGGGAGAGGAAGGGTTTTCCCAATGAGCCGCCATTTATCTCTCGGAAAATTCACCGACGTCTCTCGTCCTCTCTCCCTCTCTCTCTCCCTCTTCCGCGCCGGGCTCCACTGTATCGATTTTAGGTTTAGGAGATAATGCCCCGCGCGCCCGCTTTGCAAGCCCGCATCGTCCTCCTCCTCCACCTCCTCCGCTGACCAGCTCTCTTCCTCCTCTCTTTTTTTTTCATCCGCCTCCCCGACCCCTCCTCTCTTGCTCTCCACCCCCGGTTTTTTTTTTTGCAGCCTCGACCCCGGCAGCTTTTCCGCGCGGCAGCGGAGCGCTAAGAATGACAGTCGATTAAGGAAATGCGCGCGCGCGCGGATTTTGCGAATTCCCGAGGAACTCCACGTTAATTGCTTCATTCGCGAATTTTTTCGGATTTACGCCCGGCCCCGTCCGGCTGATGCGCCAAATTGAACCGTTAGGAGGCGCGCGGGGGTGGGCTCCGCGCAACTCCCGGGATCGCTTTTTTTTGTTGCTCTCCGCTCAAGACGTAACGATTTTATTGTCGGCCACTTAGCTTTTCGTCCTTACGACGAGGGCAGTCGTTTTTTTAGTCCGCGCTGATGAGAGTTACGTCGTCGTAAACGCGAATCGCCGCGCTGATTTTTACGGTGCCTGTATGAAATCCCGTTGTTTGTTAATCACGGCGAAAGACGCTCGGGGGGAGAAAAAAGGGGATGAACTTCCGCGGCCGCGGCGAGAAAGTTGAGGAGGGCCCCGCGAAAGTTTTGCAGATAGCGCGGAAAGTATAACTGTACTCGCGCACTGCTGCAAGCAGATATACGGCGAGTGCATCAAGGGATGCTTTGCCCCGTTTGATGTGCACGCGTCCAACAAATCTGAAAATGTTGCTTTTATTTTTATACTTGATAGATTTACTTCATATTAGTAGTAGGAGTAATGGATATTTTATGTAATTTTATGTACATAATCAAATAGAGGAAGGACGCATTGATTAAAAATAAATTAAGTAGTTCTAGGTATCTTTATTTTCTACTTTTGCATATAAATCTTGCTGGAAAACGTAAAATTTTCTCCTATCGCTGAAACGGTTTTTCGAAAATTTTTCGCTGATTTAATGACCGTTTCCCAAACTGGTTATTAGGTGGACGAAAAATTTCAGAAAAAAGTTTCATCGATTTCCATCAAAGAAAAGCGAAGTAAGTGACTATTCTCTTTTTTATATTGAGTGAATTTTCAGTTATTCTTTTTTTATAATAAAAATATGTTTAGAAATGTAAAAAAACATTTCATTGAAACGTTGCAAGAACAAAATAGGTTGTTTTTATAAAGTATTCTTTATTGCTTCTTCAAACCCTTCAATTGATGATTTAACTATACTTAAAATGAAGTTTCGAAAAGTGCATCTTATATTACACGAATAATAAGATGCCATAAAAATGAAATTGTTGGGAACAAAAATATGAAAAGCATTCAAAATATTCCTAAATGAAAAGCTCTTATACGTACTTAATATTTTGAAAAAAGACGTACCATCGACCACGAAAAGCAACAAACTATTTCGCCTTAAAAAAAAACTATCGACATATAAATTTTTCCAATTCCTTTAAACACGTAAAACCACAGCAACAAGATTACAACTACCGTAACGCCCCTGTAACTTCGTCAAAGAGCTGGATTAAAAGGGGTGGGTTACAAAGTTATCCGGTCTTAGTCGCGCGGCGTCAAAGGGCTAATGCGCGCCGGGCGAGAGAAGGAGGCACGGAAAGTCCGCAGGCGCGTGTCGGGATCTTGGCGGGAAAAGCGTTCGAATAAAGTGCGTGCGCGCGACTCCTACGCACCGGCGCGCGCGCTCCCCCCGACTCGTGCCGAGAGAGATAAAGAGAGAAACAGAGAGGGAGAGAGAGAGTCGTCGAGCCCCTAGACGGCCAACTTGACCTGTCTCAACGCCTCGGAAACCTCCCCGACGACCGTCTGCGCGAAACTCATTCAATCGTCTCGCCGCCCCCACTTCTGCCCTTTTCCGCTCTCCCTCTCTCTCTCTCTCCCACCCGCCTGCCTGCTTATGTATTCTCGATCGTCTCGTTTCTCTCTTTATTTAGCATTTGTCTTGCGGTGAGCCCAGAGGGTATCGTGTAATTGAAGAGACGAATGTTTTCGTGCCCCCCTTTCCGTGTAGTTTCCTTTTACCCACCTAGGCTGATTTAAGCGTGCTCGATTGCTTTTCACTCGGCCGGGGGATGATCTCGCCACTCTCGGAAAACACTTTTCAGCAAATTCGTTTGCACAATTGCGTTTTTCTTAAATACTGAAAACTTTTTAAATACACGTGAAATTCAATTGAATAGGGGATATTAAATTTTTATTAATCAAACTATTGCAAGTATTACTTTGTTTTTAGTAACAGGTAGACATTGTTTATAGTAATCTACGTGATTTAACTATGATTTGATTATTATAGATGTGACGAAATAAGTTTTTAATTCTATAACAGAAAGTTTTACTTAGATCAGTCAACTTTGCATTTTTTTGTTTTTTTATTGTTTCCTTTACGTTAGAATTGTGACACCAACTTACGATGCTGCCATAATACCCCCACTTCTTGCACTCATGTGAACGCGTTGACCTTTCTTGGGCTTTTGCCAAGACCGAGGGTGAAATAAATATCAAAGAATTACAAATAAATATTAATCTTTGGCAATTTTTACAAATAGTAATTATGCATAGCATCCTTCGATTAATTTTTATGCAATTTTGTGAAAATGAGATTTGATAAAAACAGTCATAAAACTTTATATATTCATTATTTATTTAGCGAACAAAAGTTAATACATAATATAAACGTCATTTGTTATTTATATGAAATGAAAGCTGGTCTGCAAAACCTATGATCAATTAAATTGGAAAACTGATTAACCTGTTATTAAAATACATAATTAAATGATCAGTATCTTCCTAGCGATTTTAGCTATTCATAATTTACATATAAGTTTGCATAATTAAAAAATCAAACCTTCGAGGGGTTGATTTAATGTTATAATTATTTACAGTATCGTTTAGTTTGTTTAACTATTGGAAAAACTAGCAGTAACTCGCAACGAAATAAAAATTCTTTTTTAAATTAATCACTCGTCGTTTCAACAAAAAACTCGTCCAGAATCTTTAGATCCACCTTTAAATATTCGTAAACACCTTTTCTTCACTAAAGTGATGTAAATGTAGATGCAGCTTTCATCATTTTATATACCAATAAATTGGTACGAAATTGTTTATCTTTTATGATATGACTAACGTAATTTAGGAAGCAACTCTAAAATAATTTTTATAGATAACTAAATAGTTATTTAATAGATAACTAAAATATTTTTATTAGCTTCTGTCAACATCTACAATAGTTATTATAGTTTTCATTTCACTGTGAAGTTTTTAAAAGAATCCCTCATTGTCAGTTGCATAACTTGGCGATGCGCTCAAATTTTAAAAATCAATACTACATCGAAGCTCATACTTACACTCTTCGAATGACTATTTCCTCAGAAAACAGCTCAATCTAAACATTAGGACAAACATTAATTTTCCAAATAGCTCTCGCGCAAGACGAAGCGATCGCCCTGAAATAGCATATCCGATAAAGCAACATTTTTCGTCCGCGATTCCCGTGAAAAATTCAGCGTCACCTTCGGCGAAGTACACAGTAAGCCAGGGGGTCCTTCCCGAGAAGGTAACCGATCGGGCATCCGCGCACCCCCTCTCGAGACCGGCGTCGAGTAGCGGCGGGGGTGGCGGGCTGCTCCGAGCCACCCGACCAAGACATACACAGCCGGGTGGAAGATCGGCGCGGTTTCGGAAGTCCCGCTCGAGGTGGAAGTGCGTGATTACAGGTGGTGCTTTTTTTAAACGAGTAATATTGATTTGGGAGAGGCCTCGTCGCCGCCGCCGCCGCCGTCGTCGTCGGGCAGCGGCACCGCGCCTCTCTCTTCCCTCGCTCGCTCGCACCCGTACCATCGCGATTTTTTGCTCTCTCCACCGTCGTCTCTCCCTCTTTCTCCGGCGCGCACATATCGCGCGATGCATCGGCGCAGGAGCGGGCGCATCGAGGGGTATACTCACGGACGGGCCGGCCCGCCGACTGTGACCGGGGGATCCCCGCTCTTTCTCTCCCTCCCTCACCCCCTCCCTTCTTTCTTTCTCTCGCTCCGTCCCTTTCGCGCGCGCGCACGCGAGAGAGCCTCTTTTTTTTCGCGGCGACGGCTCTCAGGGGCGCCCTCCCCGCCCCGCGGACGCAGCCGGTCTCCTCCGGCGTGTCCGAACCTCGCCGTCGCCGTCCTCCTCCCGCGCGCCCTCCTCTCTCTCTCTCTCTCTCTCTCCGTCGCCGCTACTACTGGCAACTTTTTCACCCTGGCCGCCTCACTCTTTCTCGCTCGCTCGCCGGAGAGGAGAGGGCTACCGATTCCTCCTCCTCCTACTCTTCGTCTCGCGCTCCTCCACCTCCTTCGCCTCTATCTCTCTCTCTCCCTCTCGCGCGCCGTCGCTTCTCTCCCGACGGTCTGGCGGTAGCGGGCTTTTTCTCCTCCCGGCGCACACCAGCAGCGCGCCGCTGCACTATGTAGTCGTGCGCTCGCGAAAACACACACGTACGGGTGGCACCGACACCACGGGCCGCCTCGTGTGCAGCGGCAGCGGCGAAATGCGTCTGGCTCGCCGGCGAGTGGGGGGATATTTCTGAACTGGATTGGCTTCGAGATAGAGAGAGGGAGCCGGCGCAAGTACCGCCGTCTCGCTCCCTCTCGCTCCGACTGCCCGGCTCCGAAGCGTGGCAACGCCGCGCCGCCGCCGCCGCCGCCGCCGCTTGCGCCAAGACCGAGACAGCGGCGGCGGCGGCGGCGACGAGGAGAGTAATACAACACACTACTCTACTCTCGGGCCGCGTATACCTCAGGGGGGGCCCCGGCCGGAGAGACCGACTGTACGACGTGTGTCTCGATCGCGAGAGAGAGTTTGTGCGTCTGCCGGCGCGCGCGCGCTCCACGACACTCGCTCATCTCTCGAGGCCCCGGCGTGCGCCGATCACCGTCAGTCACCACCGCACGCAGTTTTTCCTTTTTCCCTTTCCGCACGCACATTGGTTTCGGAGCCGACGGCGAGTAGTCACGGCCGTCCCCTCGGCGGCGCGCACACACCGGGACGAGAGGCGGAGAGAAGCGTAACAAGTGCCCAGCCGCTGTCATGTAGAGGCCGAGCCGGGAGGTTAGCCCGTTCCGTTCGTTCGTTCGTTCGCAAGTTCGTCGACTGGACGCAGAGTGCGAGTGCAAGTGCGCAAGGGACATGCGAGAACCTGGCGCCTCCTCCCCGTGGTGCGGTGAAGCAGCAGCAAGTGGACCCGCTGCCGCCGCGTGCAGCCAGCAGCAGGACAGCAGCAGCAGCAACGGGGCGCCGTCGCTGAGGCGACCCCAGCCCTCGCCGGCCGCCGGCCCCAGCAAATAGACCAGCCCCGCGAGTGCGCGCAGTTTCCAGAGCCCCCGGTCTCTTTTCCCGCGGCTCTTTTCGAAAACGCAAAGCCCCCGAAAGCACACGCACGCGCACGCGCGCGCGTTCGCCGCTGCCGCGCCGGTTTTTCGCACCGAGCCACCCCCGCCTTTTTTTTTCGCTTTTTTTCCTTCTCCCTTCGCTCGCACGGCGGAGAGCGCGACTCAGCCGCGCCGCGCGGGATCGATCGCCGCCGTTTTTTTTTCGCGGCCGTCGTGCAGTGGGTGCGCGTTGAATAATAAAAATAAAGAAAAAAAAGAGAAACAGCAGCAGAGCTTGACACTGGAGACTCGCTACCTACGCCCCCGCCGAGTGGGCCGGTAGGACACGCTCGGGAGCGCGACTCGCGCAGTTCGGTTCGGCTACCTGTGCTCCGGCTCCTTTTCTTTCCGCACACGACGAGGACACTTTAAGTCGGCATAAATGGCGCTCTCCGCACAGAATCAGTCGACCTCCTACGTCAACCTCTACTACTCCATCGTCCAGCGGGCGGCGACCCGGTACTTCAAGGAGTACTACAATTCCGGTGAGTATTTTCCTCTGGTCGCGGCTCACGCCTCCCTGGGTTTCTTTCACTGTTTTCTTTTTAAGTTAAATCCATCCTACTTGTATTTTTGTTGTTCGACGGTATAGCGCGCGCGCGCCGACGGTCGTTCACTCTCCCGCTCCGCTTGTTTGTCGAGCCTCTCCCGCGGGTTTTTCCCCGTGCTCCCCCCCGCCGGCGCACTGTCGTCAAGTGTGAACCAGTTAGATCGCGTTCGAGCGCTAATGAAAGATCGCCAAACAGCTGCGTGACTCGGAAATTATCCGTTGCATTATGCCGCGAAGCGCAAAAAAAAGTTCGCATTCGAGAAGCCTGAAAGGTCCCATTCCAGCGGCGATAATCTCTCGACTGCATCTTTTTTTAAGTAGTACGATCGTCTCCAATTGATAGAACGAACGATATTTTTTCTTTTTAAATTAACGCTATTTCGGAGTAACTGGTATAGCGATATTAAACAGCATCGGCAATGTACACACAAATTGTCCGCGGCCGCGAGTCAGCAGCGGCGTTGGAACTCTACACGCCTCGCGTGTGTGTCGTTAGACGTCGAGTTACAAGTCGTACATCATCGAATTGACACTAAAAAGCGCTAAAAATAGCCTCTCGGACGCGGCCGCTGGTGCGCGTCTTAAAAATTGCGCCTCGCGCGGCGCACACACGCCACGGCGAATTACTTCATTCGCGCGCGCGAAACGAGCCAACGGAAAAAAGGATGACGGTACGCGTTTTTGTTTACACGCGTCGCGCGCTCGCGGTGAAAAAAAAAGAGCCGGGTTCCGCCGGCGTGTAGGAGCGATTTCGAGAGCGAGCGACGGTTCGAGTTCTATTTTAATTGCACTCGCGGCGGCTCTCTCTCTTTCGCTCCTCTTTCTCTCCCCTCTCCCCCCTCTTTTTTTTTAAAGGTTGAATGGTTATTGTGCAGATAACAATGTTAATGGGCGAGACAAAGTGAAACGAATAATATTCCGCGCGGCGAATTATTATCGGATGAACAATCGATTGATTTTTTTTTTTCATACGAATCGGCTTAGGCTCCGGCTATAAATAACCGGCACCGCTGATAATACACTTTATTAAATTTGAAGTTGCAGTGGTGTCTATAAATATTGAGGGGATTACGAGGGAAATTATATTTCTGGGGTGAACGGGTGCATATTTTAGCGGGCCGAACTTTTCGCACTAAAAAATTTATGCTTACGTGCAAATTTATAACAGCGGCCCCGGGACGCGGTATCAACTCGTTCCGCAGATAAAGTATTGATGCATTCGTGTTGTTTTATCGCGAGCAAGACGGAAACGAAAGGTTTACTTCAAATTTCGCGAGGGGAATGGAAAATCTATTGCGAAAGTGTCTGATTAGGACGGTCTGTTACTACTGAACATTAGATGATTGCTACGCGCGTCTAAATCGACTATCCTTAACCACTCCCTGCAATGATTTATGTATGTACAGAGGAGATCGAACAATGTTTCAATTTGATCTTGACATTAATCTTAAATTTCACAGATAAATAAAATAGAACAGAAAATGTGGAAATTTTAGACACTGCGAAAATGTCTGATTAGACGGTCTGTTACTACTGAAGATTAGAATATTGCCACTCGCGTCTAAATCGTCTATTTTTAATCAGTCCCTGCAATGATTTATCAATGTATATTGAAGATTAAACTTGAGATTCACCGTCATTAACCATAAATTTTATAGATACACAAAATAGAGCAAGAAAATTTTAGATCCTGCGAAATCGTCTGATTAGACGGTCCGTTACTACTGAAACTTTCCAAGCAGCAGCTCGCGCGTCGAGCGCCTCTCCCCCCGCGCTAGCACCGATCCCCGGCGTCAATTTGAACTTGACATTCAAAAGCACCCTCGGCGGAGGAGCAAAAGCTGCCGGTGTGTACGGGAGAGCCGCGTGAGCGCACGCACTCGCTCCCCCGGCGCGCGATCGGTCGCGGCTCGAAGCTTCGCTCTCGTCCCCGCGTGCGCGCGGCCCGGCGATTGATCTGTAACCTACTGACTTCAGGGTCACGAACCTCCACCCCTCGGCCGCTTCATTCACGAACCGTCATCGTCGCCCCCCATTCAGCCGGCGCGCCCCCGAAAGCGGCGGCCACCCCTCGGCAGGCGGCCGACGGCCAGCGCGGCGCCCCGAAATCATTCGCGGCGGGAAAAGTGCGCAGCCGTCATCGCGTAGAGGGGGGCAAAGCGTGCACGCACACGCGGCGCGCGCGCCCCTCGAGTCCCATTCAAAATTTTGCGCCGGCGGCGAGCGGCGCGCGCACGTTTACGGCTCTTCGTGTGTACGGAAGGTGATTTCGCGTGCGCCGTGTACACACCGAGCGTCAACGATGACTCCGGCCCGCGTATTTTAGGTGCGCGACGCGACGGACGGACCTTGACTCCTTTCTCTTTGTCGGCGCCCTCGGCGCTCGCTCGCTCTGTCTCTGTCTCGCTCGCACGCTCGGCGCGCGCCCGTTCGGTGTGGATTTTGCCGGTGGAACTCGTAGACGGGGCTTTCGGGGGGGGACTTTCGAGCGGTTTGTTATTGTAATTATTCAAGGGATTGGCTGCCGGTGGTTTTGTTGCACTGTTTGAGGGGCTGCCGGAGTTATGTGCCTTATGCAGTTGCTGGAATTCCAAGCGAATTTATTCGTTTCAGCAGGTGCGCAGGGTACGCGAATGAAAAGTATGTTAATTGAAACTATCTGCTACTTTAATGTAAGAAGCGTGTATGAGTTATCTTCTATGTTGATGGAGAGACTTTTTTAATGAATCATTTTTTACGTGTACTTAAAAGCGATGTTTACACAACTTTTTTTTCTTTAAAAAAAAAGAGAAAAGTAACTTGGGTGAAGTGATTTACTCTTGCATATTGTGAACGCGTTGCATTTTGTATGCACGCGGAGAAAAATACTTTGTCAAAAATTACAATAGTCAGTTTTAATATGTCCGTAAATGCTAATATTGTTGGAAAAAATACAATAGTCTCTTGTAAAATTTACTTAATTTTGAAAGAAACTATATAGGAAATTTTACAAGAAAGTATTGACTATTGCAAGTTTTAATAAAGATTTTAATAATTTTAATTTTTAACAATAATCATCAAAAAATCGACAAGCTATAAAAATAAAGCGCTCAAATTTCACTGGCCATTAAACCTTCGAAATCACAAAGAATCGTCGCGATCCGTGCACTTTGCTCGCTCGTTAGACCGGGACGGGGACCTTGATCCTTTTTAGCCCCTTTATGCGCCCTTTCCTTACTCTTTTTTGATAATTCATGACATTGACTTCGCGCCGGGCGCGTGTGCGCGCGTGCAACCGCGGCGGGGAGCGCGAGCGAGAGAGGCGAACAATGGCGCGGATTCATGACTGCGTGCAACGCACTCGCTATTTATGCGATGTTTACCGGGGGTGGGGGGGAGCTCGTTTACGGCGTGGCATCCGCCTTTAACGCGGCGATTTCCTCTCTACCTCCTCGTTTATTTTTTTCCGCGCTCGATGACGGCGAATTTCGGATATCGGGGTTACCGGGAGCACGCGATCGGCCTGCTTCCAATTTTTCGAATCGCAGTGGTATTGACTTCGCGTTTTGATGCACCGCCGGCCGGCTGTTCATCGCCGCTGCAGCTTATTTGACTAATTGCGCAAATTGATGTAATTAATACCCTTTACGGGCTATTATCTTTCGCGGCTAGTTCCAACGTCTGTTAATCGAGTCCAAATATGTTGGTTGAGTATTATTATTAGCCGTTAATGTATTCAACTTCCGCAAGAATTTAAAGCGAAAATAACTCGCTGTTTTCTTCATCAGTAAATGTGAAGATTTTTTTTAAATTACACTTGTTTAATTATCTTGGAATAAAGTGACCTGTTTGACAAAAATTATTGCACTTTAACTTGAAAAGATATTTAAGCAAGTGTACTATTATAACCATACTTTATTTTTATTTTTGTCAAAAGCTAGTTTTTATTTATTAAATTTTGTAATAAAGTGAACGTACTTTCTAATTGAAAAAAGACGGATTCTGTTGAAGGCAATTTTCACACCTGTACGTCCGCTTTGAGTATACAAAAACCCTTAGATCGAAGTACGACAGTAAGATATTAAATCATATTTCAGAATCCAATAAATTTGTCACCCTGCGCGTAACAAATACAAAGAAAGAATCCTCCATTCTTCCGCACACGCATCCCAACGGAATTTTATTAAAATGCACTACGCTGCACCGAGCGCACTGCCGCCGGCAAAAAACTTCATTTAATTCTTCTCAAAAGAAAATTACGCCTCCCATATTTTCTCAAAAATTCCGCGGAAAATTAAACATCACGTATTAATCGAATTACATACGAGTGAAAAAACGCGAGCTAAAAAAAGAAAGGGGCGCGAGGGGGGGAGAGCGTAGAATCCTTCAGCGGCGCGGGGCAAAAAATTTTTTCCACTCTCTTCCCTCGCGCGCGCTCTAATTAATTTTCCTGATTAAACGGAAGACCGAATTCGCGCGAAATTTCTTCGCTCCGCGTGCACCTGCAAAAATTCTTCGCAATATTAACGCTCGCACCCCCCCTCCGCCTCGCTCCGCCTCCCTTTCTCTCTCATCCCGCGGCGCTCCGGGCAAGCGCGCGCACCGGCGAAAAGCGCAGCGCGATTCAAAGGGCAAAAATTCCATTGTTCCGCCGGTCTTTAATTAACTTCGAAAAACGAGCCGGGCGTCCGATGGCCGGGGCGCGTTTTGAATTTTCCCGCGGCGTGCGCGGGGCTTGTTGCTCCGCCCGAGCGACACGTGCGTGGAATCGCGCGCCGCCGCTCGACAATGAGACAAGGGATTTAATATAGCCGAGGTCGGGGATCGCGCGCGGCGCGTCTTTTCGGATTCCGCCATTGTGCGCGCGGCCTCCTGTCTTTCTCCGCCGACGCGCGGGGGCCGCTTTCATTCGGCTGTCGACGCTCCTCGCTGCAAGTGGTTTGATGAATTTCTGAAGGGCTGCCGGAGCTTTCCGAAAAACCGATGCGCTTTCAGCGGCCGTTTGGAAAATGAAAAATTGCGGCTTTCCTTCGGAAAGCGCTGGTTTACCTTCAAACGAGTATGGGATATTAATGGTATAAAACTAAAGGGTTCGGTTTTTTTTTCGTTTAGCGTAAGTAGCCTATTGTGTCTTTTCCTGGGTGGTGGAAAAAAAGAAATTTCGTTCGAGAAAAAAGAAGCAAGCAGATACAGAGAATTTAATTAAAAAGTTTCGGTTTGGATTTTCGCGCTCTCTTCAAAGCGAATATAGTGCTTTTTATTTTTACGATGTTATTCCGAGTTTTATGCACGTGTAACGTTGTTTTATAGCGCCGCTAGAAAATTTAAGAATGAAGGGGAAGCGAGACGAGAAACGACTTTTTAAGTGAAGCTTTTACATCGTAAAGATAATTTTTCCCTTTTTTACATCCTGCACACTCCTATTGAGATGTACATCTAGTTTTCCTTCATTTACGAACTATTGTACTGCGACTGTAACTTTTACTTCGAGCGTCGTATTAGGTGTCATTGAAAACATGAATAAAAAAGTGAATTTTTTATAGCTGTAATGAAACACCTGCTACCGTGAGGAGAGATAGTGAAGGCAATTAAGACAATAGCTTGCAAATCTGTGTGTTACTACTTGCAAAATACGGCTAAGGTGCAATCTCCTCTATTACCCAGTAACTGATACCACCAATTAAATATCTCTTTTTAATTTAATATTTTTAATTACGTACACGATCAGAATTTTCCTTTACAATCATCTCGTTTTGATGAGGCGATTGTAAATCACTGCTGATTTTTTCGTTAATCGGGTGACATTTTAAAATTTTATGTATATTGTCGCCGTAAAATTGCAAAACGTATCTACCAATTTCAATTAATATTTTTTTAATTATACTGTTTTTTTTTCGTAGAAAATGTATAACGTAGCAAATAAAAATTTTTTTCAGTTTGTGATATATAATAGATATAGTCTATCTTTAGATTAAAACAACGCTTTTTAAAAAAAGTCTATTGCATTTACATACACACTTATGTTTCGAAATAACACACGAGTCCACATAAAAAGTCCAGGTTTATTTTTTATTTATCTTATCTTATTTTTCCGAGACATTTAACTATTTTAAATGACATGATGCCTTATTTTGGCATATATTTAATTTTTTTAAAGCTTTTCTTTGTATAGTGATAAAGTGTTTAAAAATATGCGTAAATACTCTTCGAACTAGGGTAGTTGTGATTTTAATTTTCCCTGACAAATTCGTGTCGAGATTAAAAAATGAATATAACGTATACAGGTACATTATTCTTCACTGAACTACGCACCTTAGTACGTAAAAAAAAATTCAAATTATTTATTTGAAAATATAAACCAATCATCTTCTCTCTCTCTCTCCACAAAATCATCAAAACCATAAAAAGAAAACTGACATCTCCATAACACTATCAATTGAGCACAGTTCCAACCACCGGCGCGCCTCGTAAAATAAAAACAGCAGCGGAAAAAAGCGCGCGCCGACGCGCCAACGCTGGAAATGCGCGTAGCCCAATTACTCCAAAAGCCGAAACGCACGGTTCACCTCGACCTTTGGCGTTGAAAAAAGAGAGCGGCCGTCGCGCGCGGCGCGAGTCACTCTCGCTCTCGGCCGGCGGCTGGAAAAAAATCATCGGGCGCGCCCGCGCGCATACTGACTAATCGATTCCGCGTCGCGACGCCCGCCGGGCGCAGCTGATCGCGCGCGGGGATCATTCGCGGCGTGATTCACCCGAGCGCGCGGACAAAGGCGCGCGCGGCTTTGCCGCCGGCCCGGGCCGCACCGACGCAGTCATTGAATAGTGGCCGCGCTTTGTTTTTCGCGCGTACCGAGCGCCGCGTTTTATCGCTCCGCTCGCTTCGCTTCCCTCTTTTTTTTTCCCCCTTTGGACGTTCCTTTTTTTTCGGCTTTTTTTTTGTTAATGTTTCGATCGGTGCTAAATGATTCGTTTGCTTTTCGCGCGCTGCGCTTTTCGCCTCTTCGCGCCTGCTCTTTTTTTCGGAAGTTCGGAGGTGTGAGCGTTGAAAATTATTCATCGGACGCGCGCGCGCGCGCGAGTGCTTTTTTCTCGATGGCTGGACGCGGGGAATCGAGCGGCCAGAGCGTCTTAGCCGTTTCTGCATGCAGGAATTTCACGCGGGACAGCAGGTGAAATTGACACCGGCGCGGGTTACTCGAGCCCCGGCGAACGTCTACAAGTAATATTTTTTTAAAATAACTAATCTTTAGAAAAAAGTAATATAAAGTAATATCGAAAACATTTCACAGAAAAAAATTCAATTCAGTTTGTGGGGGAAAAAATCTTGAATATAAATTTTTGACCTGACGAAGGATGTCAATAATTCAAATTCATCCACACGCGCTTAATTTAATGTTAAATGTCGTTCATCTATCTAATAAGTGAAAATTTATAACTTAGAGTAAGTGCATATTCACTTATTTATAGGAAATCCGTAAATTTTAATTCATTTTAATGTTTAGATGATAAGACTTGCAAAGAGTAGATCCTTCTTTTAAAATTTAAAAAAAAATGTTCCTCTGCAACCTACCACCATAGATTCTTTACAGAATAAAATAATATCCATCTGCCGCTCGCATATACTACTCAAGTCGCCGGCCGAATAAAATCATCTTAATCAAATTAGCCTCCTCGCACTTGAGCGTCGCTTAATCACCCGTCCGAAGAAAGGCGCGACGAGCAATTAACATTCGCGTGAGAACGAAAAAAAAAAGATCAATTTCGCCAATGAGTCAAGCGCTTATCATCTTATTGGAAAAATCATCGCGCGGTGGGTTATGCACGGGCGAAAAAAATATCACGCGCCCGTACACCTCGCCGATATATATACAAGCGAACGATCGAGCTCGGCCGAGGGAGGGAGGGGAAGAAAAAAAAAATAGCGGACGGAGAACAATGTCCCGCTCGCGGTAATGCTGCGGCGGTCGCAAGAAAAAAAAAGGCGCAGGCCTCGCGCGCGCGCGAATATAATCGAAATGCGGCACGCGGCGCGCCGGACGTGGGCTTCTCCGTCTCCTCGGGTCTCTCTTTCTTCGGGCGCGCGTTTTCTACGGCTCGCCGACTCGCGGGTAAACACCGAGATAGAGTCGACAAGTCGCGCGCTGCTGCGAGCAACGAGGGGACGCGCCTAAACGATTTCATTCGGATTTAATTGGTGGACGTTATTGTGCTGCCGAATATGCTTTTCCCAGGATTCTTTTGTTTTTTCGCTTGTTAATGCAGTTGATATTTTTAGACAAACGGTGTGGTGATGAAGAATTATTTTTATGTTTGATTCATAGCAAAGGAGGTGTTTTGATTTACATTTTAAGTGTTTCTGTGAAAATAAGAGTGTTTTTGTTGGAAACTAAAATTCGGTCTAAAATCGGTTTAAAATTCGTTGAAAAGTAAGATAAATTACAATGTAACATAACGATTAGTATACAACTTAATTTGTTTCAATAAACATTAGTGTAGACGTTTAGAATACCTTAAATCTATTACCACATATTATTTACTTGCAAATTATAAAATTTATCAAGTTATTTACGAAATAAAGGTAATAAATATATAAGACTTCACACGAATTTCAATACAAAAAAGTAAAAGAGTTACCTTCAATTTCATGTAACTATTTTCATTAAAACTGGAATGTATTAAACCAACTTCGAAGGAATTCAATACCTGGCAATTTATGAAGTGCTTGTCTTGCGTAAATTCTTCTATCGAATCGTTAAAATTCTGCTCGATTTATAGCTTTTGCATTTTTCGCTTAAAAATCTTCCCTCGATACAAGAATTCAGATAGAATGTCGATATTACATGAAATATGAATCCTATATAATTACCAGCGAACTAAAAAGCAATCTCTTGATGCATTCCTTAAACAAATAACCAATTCCACAGCGCCTTTTGTCCAAAAAAAAATATCTTCATCAATATTCGACAAAATACTCGCGGCCAAAGTATCGAATATTCATACGCAAAATAAAAACGATCTTTTACATCCGCGCGAGCAAACAATAAAAACGTCCCCGACGCAAAGCAGCCCGAAATCCGTCGAATTCTCGATGATTCATGCGCGAAATTAACGCGGCGCCCGCGATTCATCAGCGCGTAATTACTCAATGCTTGCGGATCGAACGCCGCGGCCCTCGGTCCCCCCCGTTATTCACGGGGGGGCAGACGTTGAAAATGTAATTCGACGCGCTTGCTCGCAATCCAAATCAACTCGGCGCGGGCATAACTCAAAGCGCCATCCGACGTCCAGATACAATTAATGCGCGCCGCCGCCGGCGTAATTGCTGCACCTTACCGGTGTTTACGCGATTAATCCCGCCGACCGGTTGGCTAACGAGTCCGACGGCGGCACGCGACGTTTTCTTCCTTCGTCGTTTTTTTTTCGCCGCCGCCGAGGGCGCGAGACAGCTTCTGGATCAATTCGCCGAAACGAATTGACGAAAATCGAGGCCTCGGAGCGCGCGGACGGACGTCGCGCGCGATAGCCGCTGGCCTTGTGTATTGGATTACGTGCGTCGCTGTGTATACTATTTGGAGCAAACTTTTGCGGGGAGACGGCCGAAAACGGCGGGTTACGCAATCTGACGAAAGTTACGCTTCGACGTTATCATCTTGTAATTTTAGTGGGTTACTTTCGCGAGGTAATGAAGACACTGATTACCGATCGGTAGTCTTAAGTTTACGATAAAAAAAGAGAGGTGACGGAAACTGCGATTAAATTCAATTAACCGCGCACTTCCACGCATTGTACGTCGCGAAACGTCAGTCCGGCGATAAGGGGCGCACAAGTAACACTGCAATTAAACGATAATTAACGGCGCAAGCTTATTACGCGATCCCGAAAAAAATCTCGCAGATAATACCGTCACGAGATACGAGATTTGCGTTCCCTCGCTGTCGAAAAAAAAAAGTGAAGAGTTTTTTGTATGAAAATGCTCATCGCGTATAGAGATGGTCATTGTACTCTATTTCTATTCTTAGAACGACTTGCAGTCAGCTTTGAGGCCTGTCTCACTTCGTCTCTCTTCTCGCATCTCTCCTTCTCTGTTTAGCTCGCCGCGGCGACGGCGGCAACGACGCCGGCGACGACGACGACGACGACGACGATCGTATAAGTCTCTTGATTGCTTTAGGGTCGTCTAATGTAACGTCGCTTGCGTCGCTGTCCGGCCAATATAACGCCAACCTCCGCCCGTCTTTTTCCACGCGCTGCGACGCTGACGTCGCTCGTTGTAATAACTCGATTTGGGACTCGACTTTCGGAAATTCGCTCACTTTTCTCTCTTTTTTTTTCCTTTTAGTTTTTTTTTTCGAGGTTAGAACGGTTTTACAGTAATTGCGAAATTTAATACCGGCGGTGGCTTCGTTTTCCGCTTCTATTATTTACTTTTCAATAAAGTCGCTTAGCTTTCATTCACAAATAAACATGATTATCAAATTCGTGGCTGTTAAAAGGCTGCGCGCGCATTAAATTTTCGTTTCATAACTTTGTATCAAAGTATTTAAACCGCGATACTTTTTTTCGCAACTATTGGAAAAAGAAAACAATCTTTAGTTTGAAAAAAATTGTAATAAGTAGCGTCATATCGTCGGCAATTTATTTCAAATATGGAAAGGTATAACGTGTCGTCTGTTTTAATAACTAAACTTCCGTCTGGCTTCCTTTCTCTTTCTTTAAATTTCACATTTATCATCCGTACACTTGACTTTATCTTGACAAATTATCTCTTTCTGTGTACCATTTCTGTATGTAATACGCGCTCGCAGAAAAATTTGCATGTACGATGAACCCGTGAATTCCGAGTAGCTCATTTCCAATTATTGCAAGCAACTTTCACAATCTATCGGGCCTATAAATAAACACACCCCGCAATCCCCGATAAAAATGACCTCCCAGTCTTCCCAACCACCCCGGCGCCTTTTAACTTCCATCCCGTCGTAACGGCACATTCGAATCCCCACCGACGACAAAAGAAAGAAAGCGATTGCAGTCGCCGGCTAAAACGAGCCGAAAAATAAGCCGCGGCGGCTGTTAAAAACGCGCGCCCGGCAAATTGCGCCTCTCCCGGCTGGGTCAGGCCGCCGCGACGCGCTCGCCTTCGTCATTATGAAGAATTCCCTCTTTCTCGCCTCGGTGCGAGTCGTATTCTTTCGCCGCTGCAGCCGGTCGCGCCTGCGCCGCGGCCAGGTATTTCTCGGGACGAGTCGCCGCGGCGGGCCGCTGCAAAACAGGTGACTCACGCGCTTTTCGTCCCCTCTCTCTCTCTCTTGCTCCTCCCGCGGCGGCCGAGCGCGCGTGATTCAGCTGGATAATTGAACGCCGCCGCGTTACGATGCGACTTTTTGCCGGATTCCGCGGCGCGCCGCCCTCGACGCGAGCGGGGAACTATTAGGCGCGGCCGCGGCTGATTGACAAATTGCCGAATATCGACTACTGTTCGAGAGTAGTTTAACTGTTGGCTGACTGGTCGTGGGTCGGGCGCTGACGTTCACTCGGTTTTGAAGGTGATGAGGGTTAATGGGAGATTTTCTGCTCCGTATGTCAAAATTGCAATAGTTTCTTTTAAAATTTATTGGAAAAAATCGAAATTTTACTGAGTTTTGCAGTAATACTTTCTTCTTCTTATGGTTTGGTGCACGAAAATATAACCATACTAATCCTGATGTAGTGAATTACTGTTATTATAAAATCTAAAGTAGAAATTATATTTTTTTTTTAATCTCAGATGTGAATAAGGAAAATGTGTATATGGAAAAAAATAGTTTAGCAAACATTTCTATTTTCTATTATAGTAAAGGAACAGGCCAGACTATAAAAATAATACCATGTATATGCCTTATAGTAAAAATTATAATTCTATTGAAAATTACAATAAATATATACTCATTTATTTTCTTATAATTATTATAAAAACTATTATTATATAATGCATTAAAATTATTACTAAAAAGAGGAATCGAATATTATACTAATTTTGCGCGTAGAGTGTGTCTGCCTCCTCTTACTAGAAGACATTTATAACTTTTGATGTTCCAGACCTTCCTTCTTTTAGCCTTTGAAAACAAGACCCATTAATTGAATCTTTTAGCACTCACCCAAAATTTAAAGATACTCACGATACTCTTTTCCCACCCTATTTAAAGTTACTCAAGCGAACCTGCTAAAATGCATCATTTCCATTGCATTAATAAACACCGTTAACCCAAAAACCGAATCAGTCAATAAAATTAAAAAAAAAAGCTTCCTCGAATACCGCAACTGCGTTAACCCCAAACGCAGCAAGATCCTCGCCATCAAAGCACCTCGAAATAAACATGCCTCCGATAAAAGAGTGTACCGCGCGTCTCTCAGGTTCGAATTTTCATGACCGAGCGACGGCGAAGCCCTCGACGGCGTGCGCTCGCCTCGTCCAGCCGGCGTCGGCCGTCGGGGGGCTGATTGGAGCGAATCGACGGAATTAATGCCCCGGCTCTCTCTCTCTCTCACTTGGGCCGACGCTCCGATCGGCATACGCCGCGGCGGTCGCCTTTTGACGCTCGATAGCGTCGGTCAAGAAACTGCCGCGTGCGCGGCCGCTCCCGGCCCAGTGTAAGTGCGCCCCGTTAATTGCCACCGCGACGAGATGATAGCGGCCGCCCCGGCGATACGGAATTCTCGTTCGCGCGCGCGCGCGCGCACCGCCCGCCTCGCATTATGCGCGCCTTATCGCGGCGATTTTGCAAGTGCGAGCGATAAAAGGCGAATCCGGACGCTTTTTTCCGATCCGGGTTCTGTGTACTTGGTCAAAAAATTGGCGGGATATGTTAATTCGGGACGGCGAGCGCGGGGTAATTGAATGATTTGTTTGCGAGGCTCGAGAAGTTCCTGGAAGTTTTAAGAAGCGATTCTTACGGTACTTGCGGTTATTAATATATTCTTATCGTATTATTTCTTTGATAATTTGTTAAAAAATAAATGATTTGTGAATAAAATTAAAAATAAAAGGATTGACCAAAAACTAATTTGATAAACTGTATAAAATTAAATAGGTTTTAAAAGCACTAAATTGTTAACTTGATCTTTTTATTGTATTTGTTTTATTAATTTGACGTGAATAGTTTTATTTATATATTATGATTATCTAAACATTTTAAATTCTTCGTGTGTATTTTATTCTTTTTGACTTATTTTTCAGTATCAATTAGTTTAAGAAATTACAATGATATCACTTAAACAAATAATAGAATTAAAGGCTGTGTAAATTTTACGACTGCATTCAATCAGATATTATATTAATAACATGTAATTTTTAATCTTTGTAATTGCAATTTGAAAATATCAACTACTCTATTATTTTCTATTCTAAAAGTAATATATAAGAATTTTATTTCTTATTAAAATTTTTATTTTTAAGATTATAAAATTAATATTAATCATAGTTCATTGAAGCTCACAATGTTATTCATAAACTTTTTCTACCGCACGTGTGGGCAAACCTACGATGATTTGCCACATTCGAAGTTTATTATTACCGATTCCGATAAACCTTATCCGGAGTAGCCTCTCTACCTCGTCACGCAGCAAAAAAGAAAGTAAAAAATTTTTTAATTCCCTCGCAAGAATATTAAACTCCAAACCCGCTCTTCCCGCGAAACAAAGTATAAAGATCCTCCCGCGAACAACAAAACAAAAAGGAAAAATTCGCGACGACGAAAAAGGCCTCGTCGCTCGCGACTCATAACTCAGCCGCTCGCGAGCGCGCACAAAGTGAAATCGCACTTGCACTCGAGCCGATCTAACGGGCGCGAATAAAGACTCGTCCTAAATCTCGCCGGGTGTCCCGGCCGTCGCCTCTTTCTCGCGCGGGATATTTGCGGGTCTACTACATTTAGCAGCGAAACTCCCTTCGAGATCGTCTCGACGTCCCCGCGCGCGGCTCGCGACTTTCGCACGGCGAAATGGCTTTAGGATGCAGCTGGCAAAACGCGCGCATTAAGGGACGCCGAGGGGGAGGAGGGGGCGAGGAGAGAGAGGCTTCGTTATAATATTAGAACGCGGGAGAGAAAGAAGGCTTATTGCGCGCGCGGCCGGCGGTCGTCGAGGGGCGACTTCTTCGAAATTGGCGGTAATTTCGCGTCGCGCCTCGCTAATGACCTCGCCCGGCCGCCGCACGTCATTTGGCCGATGAGAAAAGAAGAGGCGCTTCTTTTGCGGCCGCGCGGCTGCTGCGATCGCGGGCCTTGATAAAGTCTTTTTTTGTCCGAGTCCTCTCCGTGTGTTCGATTAAATATCTTTTTTTTTTTAAAGAGATGGGAAACGGTATTTGCAGTGGTTTGCCGATTTTTTTTTAAATTAGCTGGATACAAGCTTGTTACTTAAAGTAATGCTTTATTAATTGTGACTGCGGGTGTTTTTTTTTCTCGCGCTGATGGTGTGCAGGGATGGGTTACTTTTCTTCAATATTATTTTTTTTAAGTGCGAGATCTTGAGTTTGCTGTAATGGGATGTTTTGCAATGATTTTAATATATTTACGCGCCACTTAATTTTCGATTTGTACAGTCGATCAAGATTTCTGCCACTTCAAATTTTCATCAGAAAGTAAATTTTATCGATTTTTTTAAATATTTAATTGAGCTTGTGATCGATCACTCTCACACTTCTTTTATAAAAAGAAATAATACAACAGTAATCTCGTTAAAAAAAATTTTCGAAGTAGTTCGGAGCAGACAATACAAAAAAGTTTTTAAAACAGTTAATCACACATTGCTTACTCACGGCTACTGTATGTACTAGCCACACTGTTTTTTTTTTCTACATACCTAAATTGAAAAAAATAATATAGGAAAATTAACTTTAAATTCGTGGAGGTTGAAAGCAAATTTAAAACATCATAAAAATTATCATAAATTTTGAAAAAAGTAAAATTTTTATTGCAAAATATACCATACAGTTAAAGTAATATTTCCCACGTTTCCAGAATGTCTTTCATATCAAATAAGTAAAAGAAAAATTTCTTATTTATTTTTCTCAGCGTACATAATCACAACCGCGACTCAACCTGTTTCGCAAATCTTTATTTATTTATTTATTTTCCTAAAAAATAAAAACTTCCTACTTTACTGCTAGTTTTCTTATCATTTTGCTATTAATATCCACTACCAGAAACTTTTGTTGCCTATTCTGAAAAGAAAAGCTCCGACCATTAATACACCCATGACAATCAGCAGCGCTCTGCATTAAATCCACGCAAGACCCAACTCTCCCGCGCTTCCATAAATTAACACCCAATTTTTTTGCAAATCCCAATGCACTTCGCGCTCGCCAACCGCGAGACAATAATTCATTCGAACAAGCGAGGTCCGGGTAGAGCGAAAAGGAAAGAAAAAAAAGAGTCGCGGGGCCAGGCCTTATCGTTGCCAACGCGACGTACTTCTCGTGTAACGAAAACTCGAGCTTGCGGCGAGGCGTCGCGTGAAAAACGCAGCAGCGACGCCGCGGCTAGGGGCGTCGATTTTTCGGCCGTCGCAGACGCGGACTCCCCCTCCCTCCCTCGCGTCGCGTCGCGATGCTTTTTTCGCGTACGTAGACCTTTTCTACAGAAATAGCTCGTCGGGCTGCGCGCGCCTCGCTCGGTCCCTCTCGGGCTTTGAGGAAGAGACATGTGCGCGACAGTGACGCTCGTCGAGCGAGCTTTTCGGCTGTTCAACTTTCGACTCCCGCACTGCCTACGTTAAGCTCCTCTGCAGCGCGATCATTTTTTTTTTAACTATTTTTTTTTTCTTTTGCGTTACTCGTTCGGTGTAATTTCTTTTCGGTGTAGGAGCGCGGTGCGTACTCTTTTTTTAACTTTGAACGGATCGTTGTTCCGTCGTGAATGGACTCTCTTCGCGTGAAATTATTTCGGAGTTATGGAGTGTACTTAGTATACAGTTATTTCTACTTGAGACCTTGAAAGACTATTTGTTGGTTTAAAGTAGATTCTAGAATATTTATTAATTTAATTTATAAAATTGAAAAAGGAAATAATAATTTATTTATAAGTATAAAGAATTAAGCATTTGTTAATTTATATACTCATAAAAATTGTCTATCTTAAATTGACCATTTTTTTGGCTTAATTCTTTAAACTTATAATTAAATTATTGGCGTTTCAAAAGATGTACTTTTCTAGAATTTTTTTGACGTCACAGTAATTTGATAACAGCGTGTGCAACTTAAAACAACACAGTAGACTCCTATTTCGTAAATTTTTCAAAAAAGCTAACTCGTATTTCAGAAACAGAAAAATAATTCAGTCAACCTACCGTTAAAATAACGATGTTGCTTTAAAGCGCGTAAAATATTTATTTTTCTGCTAATTTTTGCTCGTTCATCTTTCCTTATAGCCAAAACCATCGGAGCCGGAGCTCGGTGAAAGAGTTTAGAAAACGAGCCGGCGACTCGTACACGTGCGTATCAGGCGAACTTGACAGACTTTCATAAGAAAGATTAATCACCGATAGCCTAATAAAAAAAATATGTAGCGTCACCTCGGCTCGCTGAATAATTTATTTTCATCGCGCGATATATGGACGCTGCTTTATTTTTTTTACCGAGGCCCGGCACTTCACTTTTGTCCCGGCTAACGCTGTAAAGAAAACATCGAAAGTGTATTAAAAATTATCGCCTCTCTTTGTATCTCGACCAGATAGTGCACATGCAATAATTAACGAGTACTTTTCTCCGCTCGCGGTTAATCAAGCGTTTATTTTCGTCTTTTTTTTCCTGAAAAGATTCGAATTTTATTTTTTCGCGTAAAAATGAGCTTTATTTTTTTTTAAAAAAACACTGATTTGTATGTTGCCATTAACGAAATTATGAAAAGCTTTCACGCGATTAAGGTTTTATCTGATTCATCATTATCGTTAAAGTCGTTTAAAACTTTACCTTCTGTTTTATAAAAAAAAATGGCATTCGTGCACTTTTAAGAAACTTGTGCGCGATACTTTTCGCAAACATAACGGTTCGCATTACTCAATCAGTAAAATTCGAGAAGTACACTTTTTTATCTGAGGAGTAAGATATAAATTAACGTCAAACATACAAATTTGGTCAAAATTTTTCGTCTTCGGGCGAAATAACGCGAGATTAAATTTTTAATCTACCGAAAGTAGTTTTGAATCATTTGTTATCCTTTCAGCGTGGTACTTTCTATTCAACTCGCTTAATTTTTAATATCGGGATGATGATACACTTCGTGGAACAAGACGCTTCGAACTATGAATAATTCAGAAACGCAAAAAAAAAAAAAAATAAAAGAACAGATAAAACTTTCAACTGCAAATTATCGTCAAGAGTCAGAGCAAAATCCTTTATTTCGTTTTAATGAATTTTTTTCTGTCGTCCCGTCGCACCTATATGAAAAAAAGGATCGACTCAGCTGCCATAATATTAGGCTTCCAAAAAATCCAAAGTTCGTGATCCACGACAGTCGCTTATTCCGGCGAATGCAAGTATATCGAGACACTTGTGAGTCTGACGCAATCGCTGATTTACGACGGGTATACACGCATTTTTATTTTTTTGCTGCTTTGCCAATTTGTGCTTAGAAACGTCACGTGCATTGGTGACTTTGGCAACCTTCAACTTCGTCTTTGGAAAAACTTTATCTTAAATTGGATAGGATATTGGATCGGATAGAATGAAATATCATACTCACTCTTACGATGAGCTGCACTTCATTACAGAATGAAATGCAAATTTCAGTAATTATTTAATTCAATCCGATTTCACGTGCTTATTCTTCAATAAAAAAACATGTTGATTTCATAAATAAATATAAATCGAGAAACACTGCAAACACTTTGTATATGAAAATTACGGTATAAATAATCGAAACAAAACTTTAAGCACATATATTAAAGAAGTGTATTTTAAAATTGTTAAATTTAAAATGTAAAATTATTAATTTTTAGTTTCATATACTTAAGACTTACTTCAATTACGTGCATTAAATTTGTTACGGTCGTACGACATACTTCTTGCAAAATTTTGGCGCAGACGACTCTAATTAATAAAGCATCTTTGCAAGAGCTACTTTAACGATATCCTTAAACCGTTCATTTAATTTATTACTTTTCGAAAGGCCCTCTGAAAAAAAATGTTCTCGGGAATCCAGGTTAACTTTGATCAAAAAAAGGCTCCCAGCCTCTAAAAACCAAAATCGAGAGAAAAAAAGGGGAGCGACTCGTCGACGTCTCACCGGTATATCCCCGTCGACTCCTCGGGATATATCCGCGTACGCTCGCTCGGGTGTAACAGGTCTGTCTGGGCGCCGTTTCACTTTTAATTGTGCGGATTTTCATAAAATTTGGCATATCGCGGTCGGCGCGTCAACGTCTCTCTTTCCCTCTTCTCGGGACACGTCCCCTCGGGCAGAGGCGGGCCCCTCGTCCCTCTCTCTCTCGCCGATTTTTTTTTTATTTTTACTCCAAAGGGGACTCGGCAAATTTTTGAAGCGACGACGCTTTTTTTCGGGAGTAACCATTGGATGCGCGGGCACCGGTTTTTATGGGTGATTTTATTCTTCGATAATGTTAATGTTTATTGCTCCATTGTTGGATTTACGGTCGCGCGCGGATTAAATTTATGTCGAAATTGGCGCTCGAGTCAAAAGCACGGGCCGCCGTCATAAAAGTTCCTTTACTTTTACTTTAATAATTTATTCTGGGGAACGTTATCTCTGGATTGAAACGGGCCTGTGGGTTGACAATTTTACATTGTATAGTCTTTCATTAAAATTATTCTTCAATTAATTTTATTACTGACAATTTAGATTTCAAGGCTTTAATAAATAGTTAGACTCAAAACGTAAACGTATAAATAAATTCACATGCAGAATAAAAAGTAACATTGCATCGATGCAAAGCATCCTTTCAGGAAATTTCCAAAAAAGTCACGTGAACTAGTCACGCAAAAAAAAAATCGCTAGATAAATGACATTGATAAATCGCGATTCTTAAAACAGAATTACATTAAAATCGATACGAAAATAAATTCGCATGCAAAATGAAAAGTAGCATTACACTTTCTGCACAGCATCCTTACAGGAAACTGCGAAAAAAGTTCGAGTGTGCTAGTCATGGAAAAAAAATCGCTAATTACTCGGACAATGGCAGGGGCGATTTCGCCGGTTTCTCTCTCGGAACCCCGTAAATTTCAATCTCTCAGCGGGATCGCGAGAGCAGCGGCGGCGTCAACCCCGTCGTGCGAAGCGAGCTCGAACGAAGCCAGTGGGTCCGGTTGTCGGGGGCCTTCTCGCTCTCTCTCTCTCTCTCTCTTTCTCTCTTTCTCTTTCGATATTCGTTCCCTCGTGCGCGACGGCGACGCCGCGCCGGGTTTCGTCGAAAAACAGGTTTCCTCTCCTCTCTCTCTCTCATCTCCCGGGCGCGTCCAGTCGCGCGCGACGACGAGCGAGGCGTACAGTCGCCGGCAAAGATTACCGGGAGGGAGGCCGCGTGTGTATAGCGAAAGAGAAAGAGAGAGAGGGAGAGAGAGTCGTAGACTGGTGCCCCGCTCTCGCGACTCTCGTAAATTATTTTCACCGACCTTTACCTCCTCCTCCTCCAGACGCACACGCACACGCGAGCGTGAAATCGAACGATCGCGAGCCGGGAGAGGAAGGAGAGGAGAGGATGGATGGAGAGCGAGGCTGATCGGGGCTAGGAGAGATTTTAGACCGGAGCGTTTCGAAATTCGCGCTGCGAAGGGTACTGGAAATATTATTGCGAGGGTTTATCTTTTTTTTTCTTTTAATTAATTAATGCATCGGCCGTCCTTGGCGCGGTTTGTTGATCCTTTTGCGCGAAGGTTGGAGGCCGGTATAAAGTTAAAAAATTGGTATTGGCGCGGCTGAAAATTTTAGCGAGGCGAATGTGTTGTTTGTTTAATAAACAACGTTTATTGATTTTGACGCTTATTTACGGTCGAATAAAAGATTGTCTAATTCGCAGAAAGCTAATAAATAATAATTTGCGAGGGAATAAATGTTAATTCAGAATAGGCCGGTCGAGACCTGTTAAAGCTATCAACTCGAATCAAAATCACGGATTTCGAATTCGAAATTCACAGCTCGTTTCTTTTGGGAGCTTGAGAAAAGGAGAATGGGTGATGGATTTCTGGTATTAATTGGAGGAATGTCTTCTCGAACTTTTTGGCAAGCTTGTTTTTTTTTTTAGCAACGGTTCCTCAGGAATTCGCAAACCGACTTTCGTACGAGAATGACTTATTTTAAAAGTTTTGACTAAGTAAAATTTACTTTGAAAGTTATAACGCTGCGTATATAAAGTTGAAGTAAGTTACAAATTTCTAACTGCTTTTCACTAACAATTTTATGTCGGCGGAAAATTGATTTTAAAATCGCGTAAATACGCCGTTGAATATTGTAGATACAGTGGATACACACAATTGACGTCACTTTGACTGCGATTACGTTTTAAAACAAATCAAAATCTAAACGAATTGAAAGCAATCACCTTTTATTGGATTGGCCCTTAAATATTCGGAATAAACGACAAAGTTGGCTGCACTTTAATTTTCCTCCAATCGAACTGAATTATTTTCAATCGAAAGCATTCCATATCAACGATTTGTTCTATTGAAAACCATATTTTTTAGTCAAGAAATTTTTATAAACTTTATCAAGTTGCACTGATAATTTAATTGTTCTCTAAAATAGTATTTCAGTACTTCTAATGACAAACTACTGATTTTAAAGTTTTCGTTCATTATTATTAATGCTATGGCTAAAATGATATTAACTGTTTATGATTAACTAATACTTTTTATTGCATTTTATTTACGACGAAACTTCCGCAACAAATAAACGTTCAACTGCATCCCTGCTAGAAATTTTCGGCCTATTGACTGTTGAATTAAATTGAGCATAAAAAAATAAATTCGACGAGAACGAATAAAGCAGCTCGCCCGCGTACTCTTAATCGTCGCTAGCTCGAGAGCTTTCGCGCAAGCTCTTACCTCCCAACGAAAAAAAAAGCGCGCGCGCGAAGTCAATTACGAAATTTTGTGGCGCGGGTGGAAGATTTCGCATAGGAGCCGCAGCGAGAGCGATTCATAAACAACGAACGGCCCGTGTGTACACACCCGGCCGAGGTTCGACGTGCGCGCCGCTAGGGCTTGGGCGTGGGTCGAAAAAAAATCGAAGTGCAATCCAATCTAACGAACGCGAGCTTGCAGCGTAAATGTAAAAAAAAATTGCGAGCGCGCGCGAAACCCTCGTTAGAAAACGACAAAACAAAAAAAAAAAAACGTCAGCGCTCCTACACTACACCCACGGCGCGCGAGCGAGCGAACGAACCGGCGGGGGGAGAGGGGGGGCAGGCAGAGCGAGCGTAGGCGAACCTTCGTTGAAAATAAAAATTTGCCCCCGACGACGACGTTATCGGGCAATGAACGCGAGAGGCTCGTCAACGACCCGCCCGTTTAAAGCTATATAGCGCCGGCGGTGTAGCGGCGGCGGCGCTGCCGAGCCAGAGCGAGAGCGAGCTAGTCGCCGCCGCGGAAAGGAAAATCTTTAAAAATACCGTTCGACGAAAAAGCTGCGCAAGCGCAAGCTCGACCCGGCGCCCACCCCCGCCGTCCTCTCTCTCTCTCTCTCCTCTCCCGCTTTCTTTCCTTCCTCCGCCGCCTTTTTCGCCCTTCCCCGGCGATCGCGCCCCTCCCCCGCCGCCCCCTTCCCCCCCGCTTCGCTCTCTCTCTCGCTCCTGCACGCCTTTTTTTTTATATCCCTCCCGCGTCCGTCTCCTCCTCGCCGTCTGAGGTGCAGCAGCGCCGCCGCCAAAACAAATCGTAAAGACGTCCGTCCGACTTGCCCGAGCGAGCGAGCGAGAGAGAAGAGACGCGCCGTCCCTTCGGCCGCCTTTCCGGATACTCTCGTAATACGCGCCGGAAATCGAAGATGCTCCACGCACTCGCGGGCGATAACCCCGCCGGCGACGACGCGCGGAGACGCTGGATGAGATTTCGATCGACCTCTTCGCGACTGCCACCGTTACCGATGCAAATGCAGCTGTTTCTTATATTTCTGGATTGGCTTTACTGCTGATTCGAATTTTGCGCCGATGCTTTCGACACTGCGCCGCGGCGCTCGTTAGTCCTCTTCCTAGAAGCGCCTTTGTTTCCGGCAGCGCTTGCGATAGCGCGCAATCGTTTATACTTTCGCGCGTGCGATACAGCCGGTTAAAAAAATTCGAACGTTTATCGGAGGGGGTACTAAAAAATGATCAATCTAAAATTGAGACGCTTTCTAAAGTTTCGCAATCGATTGTAAAAAACGCGTGGAAAATTTTCGACGAATTTTTTTCTTTCGAATCGTGTGTAAGCGATAAGAAAAGTGTAGTAGAGAAAAGGGGGGTGCAGCTTTATCTTACAAAAGAGTCGACTACCTGAGAGAGTCACATAACACCGGGAGACGGAAAAGCGAAACCGAAGCCATTGCAACTCGGCAGTTCGCTAAATCGTTATTTAACTCTCGTAGCGCAAGCGTCGGCCGCGGAATCATCGACCCTCTAATTCATGCGACGTTTGCTTATGCAAAAAAAGAAGGGGAAGAGCCGGTGGGAGATGGGAAATGGCCGGTGCAATTGTATTGTAAATGCGGCGCGGGGAGAGCAAGTTTATGAAACAAAAAGGCGCTCGCGAGGTCAAACTTGGCTGATAAACCCCGCGCGGACTCTATATACACTCGCTCGGACGTGTGACTAACCAGAGGCTCTTGCGCCGGCGAGTTTCGCCGAAGTGCGCCGGGAGCCCCGATAAAAGGCGTTTTAGAATATTTCTCTCGCGCGCGAGCCGAGCGACACGACGACGGAGGAGAAAGTAAAAGTTACTTCCAATCGATGAATTTTTCACGGGGACCCGGGGACTTCGTGTTTTTTTTCTTTTCTTTTTGTTTTTTTTTTTTTCAACTTTGCTCTCGGCTCCTGATGAATGGTCAATCCGCCGCGTTGCCGGCACTTTGGCCGAGCGGTGAAAATTTTCTCGCTCAAAGTGCTTATCGAAATCGCCGAGTTAATGCGCCGAGTGACACGTTTAATGAGATGCATTTTATTAAATTGCAGAAAAAAAAAGCGGAGCGCGTAATCTTATTTACGACTGTCGCGCTTTTTTTCGTTCGTTTTTATGAAAATGCTGCTTTTTTATCGGGTGGTGAAACTTTTAGTTTAGGTTCTGATTCGCGAGCGAGATAAGAGATAACTGAACGTATTTTTTAGACTTTTTTTGCGATGTGTGATTACATACGTGCGATATGTTAATTATCAACTTTTTTAATATTTAGAGATTGCTATCATTCTAACTATAATTTAAAAATAATTGAAGTTCTTAGATACGAGGTAACTTAGGGTCATGCATATTTAAAATATTTTTTTATTTTTTTATTTATTAATTAAAACTGTTACACTAGCACTAAAGATTCTTAGAATCAATAAGTATTATATCAAAATAAAAGAAAGATGCTTAATTTATATTTAAATTTTAAGAATAATGTAACATTAATTTAAGGATACCGAAAAATCACGAAAATACGAATAGAATTAAATAAAGAAAAAAAGGAAAGCGAAGTTCGTCAAAAATTCATAAGTAATTTTGAAGTTCTCCCACGAAGAAACTTTAAATTGCACCTATCTAAAATTTGATAAGACTCCAGTTTGGCAGATGAGGTTTAGTTGAGCTGCAGTATGCAAATATAACGTTATAATATGATTCTACCAGCATTCAGTCACGTGCTTTTGTATATACCGTTGGCGCAAGTTCATCGAGGTATCTTATCGCCGCCGATAATACAGCTAAATTCGATGTGCTTCTTTTACGGAGAAGCGCGTCGGCAGAGTACGCACATAAATTTGTTTTTTTATCAATCCCGGTAAAGAATCTTCAAACGGCCAGACGGGATAAAAAAAAAGAGCGAAACTTGACCGCCAACCCGGGGCTCAATAATTTTCGCCGGTGAATATAAATTTTAACGCGCAGCCGAGAAAATGGCATCATGCGCGCGCGCGGCGACTTATTAAAATAATGAGATTTATCTCGAGATCCGATCGATCTTCAAATTAAATTTAACCGATGAAGAAATAACTCGAGCTTTAAAATAAACGACGTCTCGGGGGGGAATCGACCGGGAGGGGACCCGCTGCCCCGTGATATAAAATCCCCATTATAATTGTTATCTGCACAATGAAATGTTTACCGGGCAGCGGCGCAAAGGGTATAAACTGCAACAACACACCGAGAACTGGTTTTTCCAGATTCCCGCTGTTTCGGGAATCCGCCTCCGTTGCGGCGTCGCAACCACTTTTTTCTCGCGTCTTCGCCTTCTTTCCTCCTCCTTTTTTTTTAAACCCTCACCCCCCTCTCCTCCTCCTGGTTGGCTCGATTCTGTTTTGCGAGGTTCGAATATGGGTTGACGGATTGGCGGTCGAGAAAAGAAAAGAAATCATCTAGGAAATTGCATAGGCGTCCTGGCCTACGTAGACATCATCGATCATGTTGCACGTACGCAGGAGGCCATTAATATCCCTCTACAAAGTGCATCTGCTGGATGCACGAAGTAGCGCTCCGGCATTTTTCCGACGCGTGTGTCTTGCATGGTGAAAAATTTTAAATTAAAATTTTTTAAATTCGATACTTCGTCGCACATTTTACCGCTTATCGATCATCCTGAATTATTTATTTACTGTTGACGCTGAAATTTCTCAATTTTCTATTGGAATTACCCAAAGTCCCTGCGAACTGATTCAACCAGTTGGTTAAACCCGCGATCACGAGAGTTACGACCCAGCACTACAAGTGAATACTTGAAGAACTTTCACCTCCCCGATTGTATATTTACAAATTACACATTTTTTAATGAAAAATATGATTTACCTGTACTTGATAAATTGAACGTATAATATTCGCAATATTATAGGTTCACTCGAGCAAAGTTTCCGGAACCGTTGTTCAATGTCGGTGTTTTTCTGTTTCCAGATACCGGGACGCCGTACGTGTTGTACAAGGACAACATGGAGAGACCCCAAAGCCAGTGGGGCCCTGGCCCGGGATCTCTCCAGGACGGCGGGCTGTACGCCCAGCAGCAGCAGCAACAACAGCAGCAGCAGCAACAGCAACAACAGCCACCCCAACAGAGCTCCTCCTCGTCGGGCAGTCCACAGCAGGCCTGCGGCCCGCCGGTCGAGGGGGAGAACACCGGGCAGCCGGCGAGCCTGGCCTCGCCCGTGCCCTCGCCCTACCCCTCGGCCCCGCCCGACCAGCCCCAAGCTCTCACGCCACCCGACGAAGACATACAGTCCAGCCAGCAACAGTCCAGCCAACAAAGCGCCCAGCAACAGCAACAGCAGCAACAGCAACAGCAACAAGTGCAGCAGCAGCAGCAGCAACAGCAGCAGCAGGTGCAGAGCAACCAGGGCCAGGAGCACTCGCCCCAGCAGCAGATCAGCGCCCACGACGTCGAGCGCAACGACTGCTTCCCCGGCAGCGGCGGCGAGCTCCAGCAGTACCCCCAGCACTACTTCAAGGACGCGAGGCCCCACCCCTCGCCGTCGGTGCCGCCGCACATGCTCACCCCCGGCGGCTTCTCCGCCCTGCACTACCTCAAGCAGCCCGGCGTGATGCTCACCTCGCTGGGCCAGGGCGAGGGCGGGCCCGGCGGCCTCGAGGCCCACCAGTACGGCGCCGGTGCCGGGCCCAACATGGCCGGCGGCCTGCCCGACATCGTCCAGCAGAACGGCAAGTCGAGCAAGTCCGCCAACAGCGAGCTCAGGCTGTTCAAGTGCCTGACCTGCGGCAAGGACTTCAAGCAGAAGTCCACGCTGCTGCAGCACGAGCGCATCCACACCGACAGCAGGCCCTACGGCTGCCCCGAGTGCGGCAAGCGCTTCAGGCAGCAGTCCCACCTGACCCAGCATCTGCGCATACACGCCAACGAGAAGCCGTACGCGTGCGCCTATTGCGAGCGCACCTTCAGGCAGCGCGCCATCCTCAACCAGCATCTGCGCATCCACTCGGGTGAGAAGCCATACCAATGTCCGGAGTGCGGGAAACACTTCCGTCAGAAGGCGATCCTGAATCAGCACGTCCGCACACACCAAGGCGAGCATTTCTCTCTGCCTAACCCAGACTCCCCGACGGAGAGCGACGGCCGTCCCGCAAGTCGCGCGTCCACCGCTTCGCCCGCTCCCTGAATTTTCTCTCTCTTCTTCTTGTTCTTTTCTTTTTTTTTTTGTAACCTGCGACTGTACTTTTTTTTTCCACTGCGGAGCGAACGGAGTACGACGGGGCCTCTTTGTATTATATCTTCTCTGCATTGCTATGATCTACTACTTCTTCCGATACCCGCAGCTACGTGATAGGCAGCTCGTTCCGTCTGGCGCTTCCTAAGCATCCGCGGGGGTGTGTACGAGCCCCGGCTTTCTATTTTTCATGGAGGAAAAACTTTCACGACGAATGCGCTTTTTTTTTTAAATGTACAGACTATACGCGCGTGGTGGATGTGTACAATCTGGTGGGGCCGCGGGGACACGACCATGGAGGAGCCTCTTGTGTCTTCGCGTAATAATCCTTTCGTCTTGCGTGAAATCCACTGTTTGTACGCGGGGTTAAACTCCGGCTAAAAATTAGCGAGCGGCGCAATTGTGAGGATCTCGCTCGACAGTGCAATACGAGCGCATTGGCGTCCGGCTACGTACGATCTGGAATCACGAGATTTTCGAACGAGAAGCATGACGAAAAACATTTTATATTGTTAATCGATTAAATGTTTATAGACTGTATAAATAAATCGTTTTTTAAAAAAGAAACTTTGCAAAGAATGGATTTTTTGAACAAGACGTTAGAGACGAACGCTAAGCTGTAGCAATAACCACCCATTCCTGTACCCTCTCTTTCACAGTCCTGCCAACCTTGTGTAACGCTTTTTTATTTTAAATACCGAAACCTGCTGGTTGTGTACTTTCACCTTCTCCCTGCATCGCTGAGACACTCACCTTATTCTCCCGGTCATCCGATCGCTGGGCGAAACCCCGCTTTTTTTTTATCCCCGCGTAGAATGTTAACAACTAACAAGTCGGCGAACCACGTTGAGACGAGACGAAAAAAATGAACCTTATAAAAATCTTAACCCTGCGACAGCTACCTACAAAATGCTTGCCAAACGCTGCTGAAAATTTCTTCTTCGACGCATCGCGCCTCGAAACTCTAAGTAGAACCGAATTGCCGAGAAATCACGAGCTAAACTAATCATCTACCGCCCATATAAGAAAAATAACAAAAATCTGCCGATAGCCGCGACTTGCTCCTCATTAAAAAACAGCCAAAGTAAAAGCATAGAATGCGCAATTAATCATTAACAAGAAAAAAAAAAGTCGCCCCGGGCCCCGTTCGGCGCAGTCATTAAAACGTTCTCTTCTCCGCTTATCGTTTCAGACGTGAGCCCGCACTTGATCTTCAAGAACGGGATGACGCCGACCCTGTGGCCCCAGGACGTGCCGTTCCCCCCGGAGGAGGGCAAGGAGGAGGTCGCCTCGACCTTCGGCGACACGGACACGCAGTCGGGCGCGTTCAGCCCGGCGCCCGGCGACGGCGGCAGCAGCCAGTACCCGGCCTACTTCAAGGACCCGAAGGGCAACAACCACGCGGTCTTCGGGACGGGCGGCGCCTCCGGCACCTTCGGCGCCCTCCAGTACATCAAGCAGCAGAGCGGCGCCGGCGCCAACGGCAAGGGCTGCCTGCCCGACGTCATCCAGCACGGCCGCTCCGCCGGCATGCCCCTCTACGTGCGCTGCCCCATCTGCCAGAAGGAGTTCAAGCAGAAGTCCACCCTCCTCCAGCACGGCTGCATACACATCGAGTCCAGGCCGTACCCCTGCCCCGAGTGCGGCAAGCGCTTCAGGCAGCAGTCCCACCTGACCCAGCACCTCAGGATCCACACGAACGAGAAGCCCTACGGCTGCGTCTACTGCGGCCGGAACTTCAGGCAGCGCACCATCCTCAACCAGCACCTGCGGATACACACCGGCGAGAAGCCGTACAAGTGCCAGCAGTGCGGCAAGGACTTCAGGCAGAAGGCCATCCTGGACCAGCACACCCGCACCCACCAGGGCGACCGGCCCTTCTGCTGCCCGATGCCCAACTGCCGGCGGCGCTTCGCCACCGAGCCCGAGGTCAAGAAGCACATCGACAACCACATGAACCCGCACGCCGCCAAGGTCAGGCGGAACAGCAGCAGCGACACGAAGCCGCCGGGCGGCGCCGGCGGGGCGGCCGGACCGGCCGGCCTGGGGCCCGTCGCGGTGGCCCGCGGCCTCACGCCCACCGTCGTCAAGCCCGAGCTCTACTTCCCCCAGTGCTACGCGCCGGCCTTCAACCACCAGCCGGCCGTCTCCTCGGCCCAGTTCCCCGGCCAGTCGAACGTCGTGGCCGTGACCGGCGAGTTCAAGCCGCCCACCGGGCTGCCGCCCCAGTGACTAGCCGTCCATCCTGCAGCGTACTAGCCAGCAGGAATACCGCTGAGGTTTCAGCGATGTCTCACCGCCGCGGTCAGCAGCAGTCAGCATCACCATCACCATCACCAGCAGCAGCAGCAGCAGCAGCATCACCACCATCATCATCACCAGCAGCACCAGCAGCAGCAGCAGCAGATCTCGTCCTCGTCGGCGTCGTCGTCGCCATCCTCGATCGCCTCGTCGTCCTCGTCGCCGGACGCGTCCGGCAGGTGTGGTCAGCCGCAGCAGCCGTCGGCGCAGCCGCTCCCACCGCTCTATCCTTGAAATGGAGCTGCGAGGCTTCGAGGACCGAACGCACACGGCATCGCTCGTCCGTTCTTTAGGGAATTGCTCTTCCGACTTGTGTTTTTTTTTATACCCACATACTTGTTTTTTTTTTTTATTTTTTTTTTAGTAACTTCACACACCGAAGTTTCGTTTTTTCTTTGTACCGCTGTAGGTCGTTACTTGGACGACTGGAGGCGCGCGTTTTAAAGGGAAACCCTGTCTGTTCGTTTAACTTCTTACCGGTTGAACACAACCGCGAGTGTCTCAACGGGAATGGGAGAAAGGTCCTTTTCTTTTGTTGTTTAACGAAGGGCGAATTCACGTAATAAGGTAACGTATGCATAAAACTACACATCATATATCAACGAATGAAAACTCGTCCAGTAAGCTGTCCCCGTTCAAGCTCGACGATAATGCGAACGCACGCTATGCCGCTCGTTATCGCGCCCGAGCCCGGGTTCTTTTTTTTTTCATTTCTGTTCTCTTTTGTTTTCTTACCGTCACACCGATTGTTCGCGTCGCACACGGACGCCCGGAGTGCGGCGATCTCACCACTAATTAATTGTTAACCGTTTACTCTTTCGTCGACGACACCTCATTCACGCTGGGTTTCACTCGCCAAACGGGTTGAACATGTTCGATTTTCGACTAGACTGACACGATTGTGATAACTATTTAACTTGCCTATGTTTAAAAAGAAAAAAAAAATGAAAGAATGAGTAAAAAAAAAACGTAAAAAGAAGAAGGGAGTCCGAGAACCGAGGATAGAGTAGTAGGATGCGTAGGCTAAATGAGCGAGACGACAAAAAGGCGGTGGACAGGTAGAGGCAGGTGGCGAGATGAGACGGAGCAAAAGCAGAGGAATATTTCGAGGCGGATCAAGCGAGACGGATCACAGAGGAACGTCTGTACATATGTATAGCGTGTATTTTACCTTGGACGATATAAATTTAATCGAGTAAGCGATGCGAGCGCGAGGCTGGAGGGTGAGGCCGGTCAGGGTGAATCGCGAGTATGAACGAATTAGGTAACAAAAAAAAAAAAATAAGCGCGAGAGAGTGTGAGCAAGCGAGCAAAGGAAATGACGAGAAAAAAAGCGCGCGAGGGACGATCGGAGCGAATAAATAAAAAAGAGGCGAGCGTCCGGAACCACATTGCATTTACTCCGCGCGCTCGAGCTCACCCCCGACGGGCGGCGCGAGAAGCGAAGCTTACCCTCGGCCGCCCGGCGGGCGCGGGTGTATCCGGAAAAAAATAGGTCTTTAATATATCGAATATATGCGAGACGAGGAGGGTAAGGTACGAGACTCCGGGGACAACCTGTTACGTAATTCGAATGTATATTTATACACGAGCAGCCGGTTAGTTTAATTGACAGTGGCGAACACTTTGATTGGTTATTATTTTTTCACTTATTCTCTTCTATACTTTTCTCTTTGTTGATAAGTAAGTAACGTAAAACGTCAGATTGGTGCTGAATATAAAAGGTATAGGAGGATGGAGGTAGGGGGGGGGGGATAGGAAGAAATGTCGGAGGGAACGTGGAAGAAGGCTGAGACACCGTAGTTTGGTAGAGTAATTAGGATAGTCGATTATAAATTGTAGCTCAAGTTGAGGGAGGCGCGCGCGCGCGCAGAGGCAGGTGCGCGCGTTTATTCTTGATCATGGAATTATCGTCGTTTACCGTCGCTCCACGCGTTGACATTATCATTCGTCTCTCCATTATCATTTGTCATATCGATCATCATAGTCATTTTTTTTTTTTCATTACCATTAATCGTTATCATCGTCGCCATCACCGAGCAATCGCTATACCATCGTCGTCATCGTCATTTTACCATGAAATATCATTTTCATCCTCATATTTATCATTCAATCACCTCATACCTTTTTTTTTATTGCGTCGTTATTATGTTCTTGAACGTGATCGTAATGGACTTCATTCGTACATTTCGTGGCAATACTTAATAAAAAAAATTTTACGTACTAGATGATAGTCTTTTAAATTTCTACATTAAGACGTGTGATCTCTCTTATTATTGTATATTACACAATACACTATGATCTATACTTAGTACGAGATACGGATATATATAGAGAATAAATAAAAAATATATATATATATTATATATATACATAAATATATATATATTAATTATTATGTATTAGACATTCTATATAGTCTTTTAATTTGAAGAAACAGAGATTTGAGATGATAATTGTGTGGCCATATTTACTATGGCCTGTTCGTAGTGCCTCGGAATTGCTGCTAATTGGTGCAGTGATTTTATTGTATTTTTTAGTTGTACGTGCGTGTGTACGTATGTGCATGTGCATTATAAATATTTACATATAAGTATACAAACCGTGTATACATATTTAAAAAAAAATAATGAATACTTGCAATTAATGATACTCCGATTATACAGAACTAAAAAAAAAGGATGAAAAAAATGCGCTCAGAAGTGTTATTAAGGGAATTTTAAGGATATAAATGAACCGTGTCTATGCGAGAGCAGCCACGTTAAAAAAAATAAAAACGACTCATTAGGTTATAAGTCTGATACCGCGTATACATATTAAAACAAAGTGAATCGTGTAAACGCATAATATATATGACGCATGTATATTGTGCGAGGCGCCAAAACGTCAAACTGTACGTTTAATTACGCTTTGACGATGTGATTGTGACTCTCAAAGTCTTTCTTAAAATTTACGTTTAATCTCTCGCTCGCTTCTTAACTTTTTTTTTCGCGGTTAAAAAAAAGAATTCGCAGTCGAAGCGTCGCGTCTAATTTATCTTTGCTCGATCAGTAGGGTTTATAATGGCAACTATATCGTCATCGTCATTACTATCGTTATCGTCGCCGCCATTTATCGTAGTAAGTAAAAAATTCAGCGTACCACCAATTTCCAAGTGCCTGGTGCCATATTTTTTTATCGTTCGTAAAAATTCGCGCGCAAATAAATTCGAATCGTTAAACGACAATCGAAATTCACCTCGGCGGCATAAATTCGAGTGCGCGTCCGCGAGTCACTCGGGAGCCTGCCGAAGGTCGGAAATTGGGCCTCGCCTCGTGATTTGTTAGGTTTTTTTTTAAAAAAAAGAAAACGGAGAAAAAAAAGAGACGCAAGAAAAGGAAGGCAGGTGGCACGCACACAAATTGGTGGTCCGACGACGAAGAAGTTAAAAAGCGCACGCATCGGAATAACAAAGCGAAGCGAAAAAGGAAAAAAAAGTAATTCGGACTAGAGAATCTCAAGGTCGCGGACGGCGCGGTTTCGCTCGTTACGCGAGAAAAAAAAATTAAATGCGTGCGCGCACATTAGTCTCCTCTCTTCCTTTTTTTCTTTTTTTTTTTGTTATCGAAACGAATGCACACACGCAGACGAAATATTCCGCACGTAACAGTGACGAGCGCGGCTCTTGCAAAAGCATTTAGCGGTTTTTTTTTCGCACACTTCCGGTACCGATGAAAGAATGCTCATGTACACTGCGCCCGAGTTTTTTTTTTATTAACGCGCAAAGCAGCCCCTCATCTCTTTTTTCGCGCGAGAAACGGGAGTTTCGCCGACGAAACAGGTGAACGGGACAAAACCGCGTGTATACGCTTCTGTCGAAAGCAGGTCTCGATAATTTCTCAGTCCTCCGATCTGTATGTTTTTTTTATCACTACTACGTTTTTTGTAATCAAGCTCCATACGACATATACCTCAGTGCCGATTTTTGTCCGTTGTCATTTATATTGTACTATTTTGATTTTTTTTTATTACTAATTATTTTTTTTTAAATGGTTTTTTTTTGCCGCTGTTTTATTTTTTTCACGTGTGCAATTAGTGGCCGACTAATGAGAGTTCACTGAACAGATTATATAGGGTTTTTTTTACTCACTCTGCGCTGGCGCGCCGCGACTGAGACAGGCCGCAATCATATAGACGATCACACACTCACACAGATACGAAAACTGCCAAACCGTACGTAATATACACATAGGATATACAGCTCTGTTTTTTTTATATTATTATTTTTTAAAGGATAGAATCACTTGTTTTCTACACCAACGGAGTTAATTGATTAATGAAGCATGTATAAAACAAAGTTAAGTTTGTATTATGCGAGTGGCTCGATTACACACAGATACGATGTACAAGCGTTTTTCTTTCTTTTTTTGAGAAGGGAACAGATTTTCGTTCTTTTTTTCCTTACTTACTGTCGACGTTCTGGTTTATTCAGGTCTGCTGGTTGAAATAGTGATAGAGGCGTGCAATACTTGTAATCGTTTTTTTTACATATTCTTCCAATAGTTGAGATAATAAATAATTAATTATCAGACGTTATCAGAGATGAAATAATTAGGTTGACTGTTGGATTCCAAACTCGGAGGGGCATTCGAAAAAGATTGTTTGTTACAATGCACAATTGTTATTTTTATTTACACACAAACAATGGTTCTTTATCAACAAATTTTACGTGTACACCTACTCACGAAGTGATCAGACTGAGCTCGTTGAAGCGAGAATCGATAGTTGAACAATATTTGTTGCAATTTTTTTCAATCGTTTTTGGAGTGTCTCCGAGTACCGGAATGTGACAGATAAAAGATCCTTCATAATTCACCCCGCACAATATATCGCCGGACACTGAAGCGTGCGCCGAAAGAAAAATCGCGCCGAGAACTCGGAAGAAAATTGTTTTTTTTTTTTATACCATGCGTACTTAACTCTCTTGCATTTACTACGTTTTAAGCGACAATCCTACCAATCATTCGGTCAAACGACACACACGGCGTCGTGTTCTTTTTTGTTTTTAATTTTCTTCCATCGCGGAAACAATAAAATACGGGAGGAAAGAGATTTTCGAAGACTTCGCGCTGTAACGAAATAAAGTTGATTAAGGAAGTTGCTCTCTCTTTTTTCTTTGCGCATCGTCGGGATTTTTGTATTTTGCGTCACAGGGTGAACATACTTAAGGTTTTTTTGTCCTTTACCCCGGATTTTTTTTTTGTTCTCATTGTTTCTGCGGAATCGATTCTGAATAGGTCTCGAGGACAAGCAATCAAGTTGATAGAGGAACAAACACACAGCTTTTTTTAGTGTAAATTATATTTAAGCCTAATTCGTGGGCGAACATGTAGATACGGACAGATCCTTGTTTTTATCTTTTATTATTCTTCATTGCCATCATTGTAATTATTTTTATCGCCAATATTATTATTAATTATGAATTATTTTATTACTACTATTATCCCTATTGCTACTATTATTACTATTTTTTTTGCTGCTATTGCTATTACTGTAGTGATTTCTCGACTCTCTGCGCCATAAACTCCACTTATATACAAGTATACAACTTGCGCGATCGTCGAATGGGTATTCGGCGAGTCGTACACATAATATAACGGAAGAAAAGAATGCAATGGAAAGAATATAAAAAAAAGTATATATATCAGAATGACAATCGCGCGCGTGCGTGTACATGCAGACCGAAGCGCCATTTAGTTTTTGTTGATTGTATACCGCGGAAGACTCGCTACTATACCATTTTTTTTTGTTGTTCTTACACACGTACACACAAACGTAGTAATAGCCGTCGACGTTGCTACATTACCGTTTACGAGTATCTCGCAGTCACAGAATCCATCGGGTGGTGTGATATATTTAAAGGACGAATGCCATTTTTTTTATGTACACCAGCGTTTTTTTTTTTATTTTGCTGTTTTTTTTTGTACACACAACATCTCGTCGGGCACTCAATCGTCGACCGCTTCCACGCGCCGCTAATGCGAAAGAAGAAAGGGACTCGTCGACTCGCGGTGCCCCGGTGGAAAAAGCTCACGCGATACGCGGCCGATTTGGATTTCGCATGAGAAACGGTCATTTTTTTTGCCAGCCAATCCCCGCTGCGCCGGTCGTGCGATAGATCATCAGAGCGTCTGCAACTGCTCTGAAAAAAAAATTCGTGCCGCGCATATATATACTTTTTATTTTTAGTCCTAATGAGAAAAAAAAAGACGCGTGAGCTTTTCATCGGGAAATTCGTGCTCCGATGCGCCGCTTTCATCTGCACTTTGTTACTGCGCGAGATGGACAAGCGTTTTTTTTCCCTTCGTCACTTTTAAGTCCTTCCGCGCCTTCCGTTTTTTTCTAATTCAAGCGTATCGTGCCATAAGCGACTAGTTTGTTATACCCAGCGCGTCTTTCTTTCACCAGTTAACGATTTTGGGATTTCCAGCGGTGGAAGAGTATGAATATCGCGAAATGATTTCCGAAAGATCACGAATTATTTGTTAGAAATGCAAAAAATGAGCTTTCAAAAGAAATAAAAAGAAAGACAGTTTAAGTTTCTTAAAAAAAATTACTTATTAAATAACTAGAACGTCTTTTATTTAAGTAACAAGCGAACGGTTTATGATTTACAGTAGTTTTTGCTATGAGGGCGTAAAGTATAACTTTATGCACTAACTTAATCGTGCGTAATGTTTTACTTTACGCACACGACGGGTAAACTTACTTACAACGACATAATCAACCAGCAGCGGGTACAAATAATATAAATAAAATAAATTTTGAAATAAATAAGTAAAATAAATTCGGGTATAAATTCGGAAATCATCTCGTAATAGACCTACTCTTCCCAGCGAGAAGTGACTGCGCGGCAACGTGCTCGGTGACCCCTACCCCCGCGGCGAATCCGCGCTTTCCCCGTCTCAAAGACGAGGGGGAGCCCGACCCCTTTCTCGCACGCAAACGAAGCAGAAAAAAAAGCAAAGCAAACACATACACACACGTCTTCCTCTCTCCTCGCGGAGAAACCGAAAGAAAACTATATACAGTACGTCGAAGTGATTTTGTATACGACACGCGACTCCGTCACCCGAGACAGCGTCGCACTTTGCTCTTTATAACCGTTTAATTAAGAAACCAGCGCGCGCGCGTCGAGCGAGTACCGATCTCTCTGTCTCTTTTATCCTTTCGTTTCGAACGAGGGTAGAAAAAAAAGGAACGACTGTGCCGCGCGCGCGCGCGCATCACTGAAATTGCCAATTTGTTGTGCGTTCCCGTGCTCGCGGGGGCGGCCCGGCCGCTTATCACGACCACCGCCAAACGCTCAATGAAACCGTTATACATAACAAAACTTTATATACATACAATACTTAGCTCTTAAGCTCGCGCATATATTTATATATATACAAGATACAAGAAGGGTTGAACGGATAGACCTCCTATTATCTCCTACAATAGACAGATGAGAATATTGTTTTTTATCGCTCGTTTTTTATCGATGACTGTAAGGACCAGGCGCCCCGGACGCTTCCCCGCGAGCACTGTCGGCAATTTCAGCGTTGCATTGTGGTTTTCCTTTTTTCTCCCTCTCTCTTTCGAATGGCGCGTGCTTTTTTAACTGTACCCGCGTGTGCAATGCTCGCTCGACGGGCCGGTGGACGCCCGAGCCTCGATATATTCGGGGCTTTTCTTGTTTTCTCGTTTAATTACATTATTTCTTTTTTTTTTCGGCGGCGACTTCGCTTCCCTCCTTCTCGCCGTCTTTTTAATTATACCCGAGTGCAATAGGACGAAGTGGAGGTGCGCGCGGACGAGTCGGCGCCGCGCGGGCGAGGGAACAGGAGCGGAGCGCGCGAGGAAACTTGAGAGTGAAATTTTCGAGGATGTAACTGTTGCGCCAGACAAAAATTATTCTCTTTTGTATAAATTAAATCTCTTTATATTTTTAGGAAAAGTAAATTATTATTTTTTTTTTTTTTGTTTCGAATTATCAAATTGGCTGTTTTTTCTTTTCGAAATCAATTGTATGTATATGTTGAGTGGGATATATTATTGCTATATTATTACGATTATTATGTAGTTGATTCGTTTGTAAAACGAGAAGAGCGGAGAGCTCGCAAGATTAGAGTATGCGTCTATTATCTTTGAGTTTCTCATTTGTGTTATTTTGTTTCGTACTGGATGGATCGATTGTAAATCGGACGAAAATTAATTTACGCCGCACACGAAAATGAACAAATCGACGCTCGCGCAGCTCAACAAAACCAAGATCAATATTTCTCTCGAATTTAAATAAAAAAAAGGATATCCGAGTCACTGTTGATTTCTATTATTTTTTCTTTTTTTTTTGTTAAAAAGCAGGTCCGATCGAAGCGCACCGATGAGCCGATCTCGATCAGTGACACGCCGCGCGGCGTCTCGATTATTTTTCCGTTCGAAAAAGACTGTCTCCAAATTAAGCCGATCGAGTCGTCGCCGGCCTCGGGGCACCGATGCCTTCGCCCGGGCCCGCTTGCATAGAACTGAGAATAGCTAGCAAAAAGGACGAATGCGCGAGAGAGATAAAGACTGCGATCTTTGTACTTTCACGAGTTAAGCGGAAAAAAGAAGGCGGAGAAGCACACGCACGCACCGAGGGGCGGAGGGGTGGGGGCCGGGGGGGAAAAAATCTCGAGACCGTGAGACGGTCGAAAGAATACAGCGCGGAATGCTCGAGCGTCGAGGACTATTTCTAGATCGGAACGAGGTTCCTATAATAGGTCGCAACTTTGCAGGAGAGCGAGAGAACGCGCGCGTGCGCGTATATATATACAGTATGTTAATACTTATTATTTTTTTTTTTCGTGACTGACGGGAGCGCGTGTGTGCGAGAGAGCGCGAGAGAATGCGAGAGGTTTTTTTGAAGTGCGCCGCGACGAGGCCCGCGCCGAGTGTGAGCACACCCCGTAAGCGCGCCCTCGCCGAGCTTCGAGGGGTGCGCGCGAAATTTGAATTTGTTCAGCGCGCGCGCGCTATGATATGACGCGGGGGGAGGAACCGCGCGCCTCGTCGCGGCCGCGGCTGTTCTGTTCTGTTCTGTTTTTTTTTCCATTTTCACTTTTTTATACCAATAAAACTTACAATAAACACGAGATGCCTTATAAATGTTTTTTTGTCTTTGTTTGTCGTTTTATTTGTCTTCACTTTACGTTCCGACCCGACACTTTTTTCTATTCATTTGCTTTTCCTTATTGTTCCTTTCTTTTCATTCAGTTTTTTCCTTTTGTTTACTTCCTTGTCACCGTTAGAGATAAGTAAAGATGGATAGTATGACTGTACTCACTTTTAAGTTGAGAAAAGAGTAAAAAAAAGTTCAAAGTATTTTTTTCTTCTTTTTCTGCTGGAGTTCGGTGAAGTTCAGAATGTAAGAGTCTAATCGATGAAAACAAGTCATTTTTTACAGGATGTTTGTACTGTTTCACGAGGTACTGAACTAAACATTGGTAAGTCATTTAATATATAAGTCATTTTTATTACATTTCATATTTCTAGTAGTGTAGTACACTAGTATAATTCTTTTTTATATTTTGATATAATGATAAATTTTTTCATTTATCTTCACTGTATAAACTATATTTTATCTGTACGTATACATATTCATATTCAGCACATTCAAAAATAACTAACATAAAAAAATCTCGGTACCAGCAACAACTACGAAAATAAAAGATGAATCAACGCCCAGCAATGCAGAGCATACGCGGAAAAAGGAATCTCCGAAAAAAGTCCGCAGTACATACCGCGGCGGAAAAAAGTAAGAGGGAAAAGCGAGGTAGGGCCGTAAAAAAGAAGGTCCGAAAATTAAGTCAGCGGGTTTTAATCCGGGAAGCTCGGCTCCCGTAAGGGACCCTCTCCCTCTCCGCAGCGCCAGCGTGCAGGCATCCGCGGTTTTTTCCCTCTGCGTCACGATAAAGGCCTCTTGCAAATGACGCTACGTGCGCGCATCCGAGCCTACCTACGCGCGCTCTGCTGCCAAAAAACCAGTCGCGAAGGGGCGGAGGGACGAGTCGAGGAGGAAAGAGAGAGAGAGAGGGAGGTGGCCGAATCCGGTTAGACCGGTTGTGCGAGATGTTAGATTTTCGCGGGATCGCACTTTCGGTTTCGGAATATGCTCCGGCGAGAGCGCGAGCTACACGTCGCCGCGTGTCCTTGAGCATAAAAGCCTCGCGCGCGCCCGGCTCCCGATGGATATTGCACCGCCGCCTGCGAATTGTCCGAGGCCTCGCCTTTTGTCCCCGAGCTCGGGGGAATTAATCGCTAAATGCGCCGGGGATTAGCCGCTTACTTACGGGTTCCGCGAATTTTGCAGGTGTATCGGTTCGCCAAATCGATTTTTTATTTTTCTTTAAAAAAAAATCATCCGATCCTTACGGAATGCAAATAGTTTCATTAATTTAAAACAATAATAAATGTCTCGTATTTTAATTACAACATTTAACCGGTTACAAGTACATTAATATTGAAAATTAATATTACAATACTGTTTGTACGGAATAAAATTTATTTACACTAATCGAAAAAAATAATCTACTATAATCGAAATCATAATTGATATGAATCGATTAATTTATTTATTTCTTAATTGAGGTGTTTCGATGAGTTTTGCCATCATGTATTATAAAACATATACATTTTTTTCAACATATTTTATTTCCAGAAGAGTTTCTCGCACGCGTACGCAATAAATAAACAAAAAAAAAATTTAATCACACAAACCGATCTAAAAAAAATCGTAAAAAAATAAAAGAAATCAGTGCACTTGTTCGTCGCGCATTTCGCAAATTCGCAACGGCGTCTCGATTATATTTTGCAGCCGGCGCGACGATTATTATTATATTCCGTGGCGCAGCGGCGCGCGAGAGCTCGGATCGCGCTCGTATATAAATCCTGCGAGCGGGCCGCGCGCGCGAGCCTCGCTCCTTGTTCTTTTATTGCTCAAGGTGATCCGCAACTCTCGTCGGGCCGATTCGGCGCGGGACTCGCATTATACATACCTTCGCGGATAGACGAGCCGATCCTTTTATTTCGCTCGATGCGGATGTTGTGTCTCGGGCCGCCTCTCGGGAGAGGAAACCCCGCCGTAAAAAAAAGAACGAGGAATATTTTATCGCGCACTGTGCGCTCCCCGCCGAAATCTTACGGGGAATTCGATGAGGTGAAGGGTTTTTCGTCGCGAAAAGTGTCATTTTTTTTCTTATTTTTGTTGGTTACTTTGCTCGTTTGCCGTCGAAACGCATTATTTATCGGAGCTATAAAAGTATGAAGGAGGTCAATAGGTGTTTACGCATTTTCGAAAAAAATTTTTTGTAGCTTATTAAAAAAGTTTACTTTAAATCGCCAACCACCGCACGGCGTAATAATGAAATAGCCGTAAAACGCGAGTTACGAGCAATGCTATTAAACATTAAATACGTCCGATTTTTAAATTAATAAATTGACAGCTTACGAATTATGAAAACACCAGGCACCCAATTTTAAAAGCCACTTCCATTTTTAATTATCGTAAATGAAAAGAGATAATAATTAAAGTGAAATCTTGCCACCGATACATTTAAATCTTTGCATAAAAAAAAACATCATCCCTTAATTGTTTTCAATATTAACATGGGAATTAAAAAAAAAAAACAGAAACGTAGGGTAAAAATGAAAAATCCTAATCGAAAAAAGGTAAAACAGAAATGGACCCGACAAATCGCAGTCGCGAGTCATAACAATTTCAGCTCTGCGGCGGTGCCGCGTCCGCCAGGGGCCTGGGATTTTTATCGGCGCGCGTCTGCGGATATGCGTTCTGCGGAGAGCGCGCCGTCGATCGAAGCTTTTGCTGCATCGGGGGGCGATAAATTTCGCTTTCGTGCGTACATGCGGAGGATGACCCGTTTCGCTCGCCGCTTTTTTCCTAGAATTTTTTCGCCGATCTGTCATCATTATTTAAGGATCTACCCTCCTCCTCTTTTTTTTAACGACCCGCATGCACAAGCGCCTCGTTATAAAAAAAAAAGCCAGCGCACACCGGGAATAATTTAATGCCGAAAATCTTTTGACGAATTAATTACCCCCGCGGAGCGTGATAAATAAAGATTTATTTCGCGGAAAGTGTCGACTGCGCTTTTGCAGCCTGTTAAATTCGTCGGTGCAATTTGCATTATTTGATAATAAACGAAGTGCAACGGTTTTAACGTCGACTTTCGCGGGGAAAAAACGTTCACGCTGAAGTGCAAAGTTTCGATAAATCTTCGTTTTTATGATAGACAATTTTAACGACTTTTTTCCTTTTTTTTTAATGCGTTTATGTACATGTGATAAAAAAAGAAGTGCAGTCGTTGCAAAAAATTTATCACAGTATTCAACTTTTACAGTTTACCGCTTACAACAATATTCCTTACGCAGATTAATCCTTACTTAAAACTTCGTATGAATATTAATTAATTTATTTTCTGTAATAAAAATTCAACTATATACAAATATAATTATTCTTTTACAAGGTACATCAGTCTCTTTAAAAAAGTAACACACACACATGAAAAGAAACTCCAGACGAAAAATTCCTTAAATACCTATAATAAACAAGAAGATCGAGCATGCGAGTCGTTTATCCGCCGATCAACCACCGAAACCCCGAAACACACTCGGCGAACGGAAAAAAAAAGAAGAGAGGCAGCACCTCGGCGCGAAACCCTATACACGCTATCAGCTCGCCGTGATAAATTCCGCAAAAATCGGAGACGCGCGGAATCCGCGACGGGCCGGCGGCCGAAAATCCTTGAGCTGCTCCCCCCGTCGGCCTCTCCGGGGGGGGAGGAGGGAGAAATAATAAGCGACGAAACACGAGCTCGGCGATTTCCCCGCGGCGATCCCGAGCGAGCGAGCCGAGCCCCGCGCGCGCTTAAATCATCGCTGCGGGTTGAGAACCAGCGAGGGGCGAGCGCGCGCCTCGTCGGGGAATTTATGCGTCATGAGTGCAAGTAACGACGCGGCGGCAGCATCGGCCGGATCTCTCCTCTCCTCTCCTCGCTCTCGTCGTCTCCGACTATCCTTCTGGCTCGCGAGCGGCCGGTATACCCCCGCTCCTCCTGCGCCCGCTGTTTTTCGCTTCGGACGCGAGCCGCGGGGATTTAGATGCGCTTTGAAAATCACGGCCGGGCAAAAAATTGTTTTGGGCTCCTACGCGCGAAGTGCGTTTCGATCGGAGGACGTAACGCCGGGCGCGAGGATCTGACATCTGAGTCACCTTAATGCGCAGTTTATTGTTGGCTTATTTGTTAGGGAAACTTGTTTTACGGAGTGAAGGAATTTCTTGCTCTGATGCACTGCTGAAAATATTATATTTGAATGTTTTCCGTTTAAACATCATCAACACGCAAAATAGAACATGGGAGTTTGCTCACTATTGTAATAAAATTATGCTAAGATAGTACACTTTTTATTTATTTATTTTATTTATTTTTTATTTATTTTATTTTATTTTTAATTAATCTTAACTTAATTTTTGTCGCGATAAATTTCACAAATATTGTGTTAAATTATTTATTGAAGCTTTGATTAAATATGCATACAATTACGTACAAACACTGTTTTTTAATTACAACGTTTTAAAGCACACATTGACATAATTTTTTTGCAATTTCTTATCAAATAACAGAATATAAATCTTACACCGTGTGTTAATATTTCATTGCAGTAACGTAAGATTTTTTAAAATATTACCCGCGCATTTTTATTGAAAGCTTAATCTTATCTGTAATTTCACAATTTAAAAAAAAAGCCGATTGCAAAGTTATTCGCTCAAAAAAGTATTCGGTGCCAACTGCGCGCACTCGCAAGAAGGAGCAAAAAGAGGCGTCAGTTTCAGCAACAGCCTCAAATAAAAAGAATCGTAAAGGTGCCCCATGACTTCTTTTTTTTTCCCCTCTCCGCCACTACATTAATTAATTTTTTCTCCCGTGCGGCCGTGAACGCGTGCATCGATCACTCGCGGGCATATAAAATTAGAATACCCGATCCCGTAACGAGCGTCGCGAGAATTTCGCTGGGGGGGAAAAAAATCATCGGCCTCGTTATTAAACGCGCCGGAGGTTCGCAGGCCGCGGGAGATCTTTGTTTTCGAGGCGCGCAAATGATTTTCGCGTCGCTCGCTCGGACGCGCCGAGGAAATGAGTAATTGCGTCAATGGACTCGCCTGCTCGGCGTTACGCTTGCGGATGTCAAAGTGCGGACGGCGCGTGTTTTATTTTTCTTCTTCTTTTTTTATCTTTTTTCATTATTATTTTCGTCGAGTAATTACAAAGCTCGCTGGACACGCTTCGAGATTTCGCTTGTTTATACACTGTATTAACGTCGGCTTTTTTGTCGGTTCGCCGCGATGCACGCGGCGCTTTTATATAAATTGTCCCCCTCGAATCACCGCTATTACGGCCGGCAATGTATTTTAATTGATAATCGCGATACTTACAATACAATCGAGTTATTCTTGTTCTCGGTCGCTCCATTTCAGCCGGCAGCCGGGCGAACAATAGGAAAGCGTTTCAACGTTTAATTTAGAATGCATCGCGGCTGCATTAAGAAACTGGAGTAGTGCGTAAATTACGTAAGATAATTTCGACGCTCCTAACGAAGAAAAGTACATTTCACTTTTTTTCTAACGAAGAGAAGCACGTTTGAGTGTCTTGTAACGAAAAATACCATAATTCAAATCTCCCGCGAAAAAAGCTCATTTTAAGAAAAGTACAATTGCACATTTCGCTAAATTCCTGAGAGATTTCGTGAAGTATATGTTTTTCTTCACGGATAGCCTATTTCACAAGTGAGAGCGGAAAATTTGAAATGTTTAAAAAAAGAACCTTGCGTGTTTCATTCCTTATACAATAGAATAATTAACTTTTAAGGTTGAAATGTTTCCTTACTAAAAAAGAGAATGATTAAAAGTGAAGCCTCTATTGATTGTGATTGGTCAGTTTGACGCGGAGATTTAA